>CAAKHD010020026.1:216314-244962 GCA_901007705.1 Fistularia tabacaria
TGTTTTATATAGATATAGCGCTTTTAGAGAGTGTGTGTGTGTGTGTGTGTGTGTGTGTGTGTGTGTGTGTGTGTGTGTGTGTGTGTGTGTGTGTGCGTGCGTGTATGTATATAGTTGTCAGTAAACCTTTTATGTATCTGACAGGGACCATCACCATGGCACTGCTGGAGGACCTGAAGGCTGGCCAGTTCTATGCGGTGAAAGTCTCTGCATCCAACAACATGGGTGACGGACCATTTTCTCACATGGTAGAGCTGATGGTGCGAGCCGATCACTCGTCTGACGAAGACCCTTCCCGCACCCGAGGCTCCACTCACTCCTCAGGTCAGTGGCCTTTGATACAACATATGGCAAAGAAGACATAATAAACTGTATTCTTATCTAGGTTGCACAACAGTGCTTTTTGGTTTCATTGAGTAGTTTGAAAGCTTTTTCCATCGGCCATTAAATTACATTGGGAAAAACTAGAGAAAAATGTTTATTTTCAATGAAGGAATACGCTTTCAGAAACTGCAGTATGGTAATCTTCGAAGATTGACAATCTGACATGGTACGTTTACTTTTCAGTCTTTTCCGATGGCTTCTACCACCTAGACCAAATGTCAATGACAGGAATCACTGTGGGCGTCTGTATCGCACTTATCTGCATCATTATCTGCGCTTTCATTATCGTCTATAGAGGAAAAAACAGGTAAAGCTCAAGTCACTCTCCACGACAGAAATATATAAAACCCAAAGCAATGTGTCTTGAGTTTCCTGTGGTAATTTGTGTTTAGTGACATCATATTTATGTTTTTGTTTCCCTGTAGAAAGTCTTCCGCTGTCAAAATATACAGAGAGGGAATGAGTGCTCAGGCCTCGGCTGCAGGACACTTGGACTCCGAAGGACAAGCTGAGAATGCTGACTTGACCATTCCCATGATGAGTCAAGACCACTTCATTGATACCAAGGTTCTTAACACCTAGTACAGCATGATACATGAGCATGACAATTCTGGAAATATTTAAATTGGTTGTTAAGAAGAATAATATAGGGTGGTATTTGATATATATTATGCTCAGTTAGCTTTGTCTAGAGATTCTGATAAAAGCCAGGTCAAACCTAGCTTTTATCCACTTCATCATATCCAGATTACAGAAGATTTTTTAACATTCCCTCTTATATACTGCAGCGTGCAATTGTACATTTTCCTGCTTTTTAAGATCTTTTTTTCCTCTTACAGGGGGGAACCAATCTCATTATCAATTCTCTCGGACCTGTTCTGCCTGGCACTGAGAAGAAAAAGAAATGGTTTTCCTTCAGCAGTCACAGGAACAAGGACAGTAAAGCTGCTCAGGTGAGACTGAGAGTGATGAATTTTATCTGCAGTTTATAAGTTGGCTGGGCTTCCCTAAAATTGCCTGGCTGATTCGTGCCCTACTGCATTATTTCTCTTCTTGTGATATTTGCACTATCAGAAGCAAATAAAGAAAAAACATAACACTAAAAGCAGTAAGAGTTCAGCAGATTTTGCATCAAGCTGCCACCCTGGGGCTTGGAACATGTTTTCCAAAATATTTAGAATACTCACAAATTAAAATGTAAAATTTCTTGGCATGTTATATTGGGATACCATCTTGCTGCGAGATCTCCATTTCGGCTTCACTACTCTAAAGCCTTTACGCTGAAATCTCCTCTGTGCTGCAGAATAAGATACCTGCCCCAGCCTCCTACCAGCCAGGCTCCACCGTTTTGACCTATGAAGAGGAGCTTACCATCTTGCCAGACCAGCCCACCCCCCTGCAGGCTCTGCTCGGACATCCCGGCGACTCAGAGGGCTCCTCCAACAGTGAGGGTAGTCACATGACTGGTGACTCTGGTCGCTATTCTCATGATGAAACGGAGATGACAAACTTGTCATCAGGTCAAAGCAGCCGTCAGCCCTCTCTGACTGCAGAAGACAGTGGAGGCTCTGCTGAGGAACCCTGTGAGGAACCTAAATCTGACCTGGAGTCTGTGGCATCTACTGAGAACGACTGTTGTCATCACGAAGAGCAGCTCCAGAGTAGCTCTGCCTTCTCTCTTTAAGAGTGTGTTCATGAGTGTGTGTGTGTGTGTGTTTGGGTGTGTGTCTGTGTGTGCGCCCATGCGTGTGGGTTGGCATGCGTGTGTGTGTGTATGCGTGTGTGTGTGTGTGTGTCTGTGTTAAGATGGTGGCATACATGAAAGAAAGTCACACTTTACCACAGCTGTCAGATAAGACCCCTGAACAGTAAGAGGATAGAAAAGTAAAACAGAATATCATTCTTAAACACTTAGACAAAGTTCAGGAACTGGCCAAAATTCCGTTTCATCAGATCAACATTCCTAAAATGACTTTCGGTGCCAAGTATACCTCAGTCCTTACTTTCAGTGTGATAGTAAAGAGTGTATGAGATGATGTGGGGAAGAGTCAGAGACACCTTTAACCTTTACCTCCCACACACACACACACACACACAAACACACACATACAACAAATGCATGAACAGTAAGCCAACGCACCTTTATTATTTTTCTTCTTGGCAGGAGGCTCACAAGATTTCTTTTAGGTCTTTCTTTTTATTTTCATGAATGTCTGTATTTTACCTCCTCTTTTATATTTGTGTTTTGTTTTTGTTTTTTGGAAAAAAAATCTCACCCACCATGAATGTTTAAAAGCCCGTCAAAATGTGACGAAAGTGACATTTCTGACATTATTTAAGAGAGTTTTATCACTGGAGCGAAAGAAAAGTGTCAGTCCTTTTTCGCTGATTATCTACCTCGGATTACCTACCGGTAAATCTCCACTGTATATTTAATAACTACTTTTACCTAGGTTGTGTGATGTTATGCTTCAGTTATGTAAGACTTGATACTTCCTGATGACTTTATGATTGTCATCCCAATTTTTATTTTTCTCTTACTTTGTTCTGATTTGTTGGATGGTAAGGGCGCTGCAACTTCCACTTCACTCACTCCTTCCTCCCCTCCTCTGCTGTGTGGACTGAAGGATGTCAAACACGCTTCAGGACTTATTTCCTCTGATGTTGCAGAGGTTATTTGTACACTACTCTGTTTTCCCCATTATTGAGTAATGGTCCGGAAGAAAATAACATGTATTTCAGCGTGCAGCTGCCCTCACCATTCTTGTTTTATACTACCTCAAATTAATTTTATTGTGTTATTGTTTGCTCAAACTCAGGGAACAAAGTTTAGTACGTTGAAATGTCATGTAGTGTTACATGGTGAACTGACAGGGTAGATTCTCAGTACTAAACTGTGTGTAAATTGCCTAAAAGATATGCTATGAATGTATCTCTGATATTGTGTGCCAGTATCTCAGACATGTGTGCTGCCACCTCCACAGAAGGAAACCTCTTTTGCCTCGCTTCAGGTCCTGCTGTTGTAGTTAATCCTCAACTAAAGATACACACCGGAAGGTTTTGCAGAGGCAGGCCAGTACAGAAAAGCTTTATACTCAACCTTCAAATGGACAGCATCCCTCAGAGGCTGCTCGAGAAGCCTAATCTCTCTGAGGGAGCAGCTCCACATGAGGAAGCCACACATGAAGAGTGATTGGAGTTGAAGCAATTGAAGTGTTTAATCAGAGATGAAAGTGAAGAATCGAATGAACAACATAAAACATTTGACTTCAAAGAAAATCTATATTTTTGTTAGAAGGTTTGTACTACTGAGTACACATTGTAGTTACTTTAGATTTGTTTTTCTGTAGAGTAGATTAAGATTAGCACTTGTCCGCCAAGTAGATTGTATTTACCGGCCAATGTGCAGCGGTGACTGATGCTGTTAACCAAAGAGTTGTTTGCTACCTGAGTTTATTTTAGTCTCAACTAATCTTTGGCAGGAGGTTACTGAGGAACGGGGGGTGATTGAACACATTAGACCAAAGATTTGATCCAGCCTTGGTGATCAGTTGAGGTGCTGTTTTTCAAAAGAAGCCTTGCACATTAGTGGCCTTGAACCCACAGCAGTACAAGCGTAAGGTTGTGGGTGCGAACGAATGAGGGAGTGCCGGCAGGATTCAGGCACCTGAAGAAAGAGTGACAATTAATAATCAGTTTTATGCACACAAAAACCAAAAAATCCTGTCGCAGAGCTCCTCAAACTGTTGCACATGGACATCTGTACATTGTAGTTGAAAAATTATGAGAATTATATACGGTATATTACATTGATTAGTGATCTGTGTTGCAACAGTGCAGTCAAGTGCATGATAAAACTGCACACCCACTGACTTTCTTCCTGGTAAAGGTGTAAAGAAAAATATAACTGAGTAATCGAAACATTTATATTTTTGATGAGTTTCTGACTTAGGATTTATTAATAAAGAATAGAATTTATCTTGCGTCAGCAGATATGATGATTATTGCAAAGTTAGAATAGAGATTCTATGAAAAGCTTCAGGAAGATCAGTGGGGGATCGTGTTACCATTGCTGTTTTTAATCACAGGACTCTGCAGAGGATTCAATCAGGGGGATATTTTTGGTAAGAAAGAAGTGACACAATCATTTAAACTTTTATTTTGAAAAGGCAAGCATTTTAAACCAAAGATTTTTTAAAGATGTCACCGTTGCATATTGGCTACAGATCAGTTCAAAAGCATCCTATCTGAGTGTAATTTGTTATCATTTTTAATGTTCTCCCTCTGACGTGATCATTTTTCATTTGCTCTGGTTTGTTTTTACCGTTATGGAAACGGTACCAAGGTTTTTATTCTTTTATCGGTAAAAATCAACAGCAGGGCACGCGTTTGAATTTCAGCTTTGACTTTGAAATGTCTTCATAATTCACCTGTAAACACCTCACGCTGTAGATGCACAGCTGATATATTTGACCATTCTGTCATTGTAAAGGCCTTTTCGGCCCAGAAAGTAAAAGCAGTGCCAGTTTTAGAATTCAAGTGTGAATTGATAGAAATCACCCATGCTTGAGTTTCCAACCTAAAAGTCCACTCACGCTCAGCTGAAAAATTTTTGATATGTTTTTTGATACTGGCAGATTCCACCCTGTGTTTCACCCTGCAATGGGTGCATTGGGCAGTCCAGCTGGGACAATGTTTGTGAGATCACCATCAAAATATAACATGTTCACATAAGGGAACCACCCGGGATGCTCTCCTCTCGTCTGTCTTCTCATTAATTGTTTTATTTTGAAAATTTGTTCTTGTCCATACATGTGAATTTGAAGGGATAAAATAGAGCCTGGTCTGTATATGAACTTCCTCTTCTCCCTTTTGTAATATAGCTGTGTTTGATAGATCTGGCGTCAGCTGCGGGTTCGGAGCGCCATGGGTCATAAATTACAGTCAAACTCAGGGGGACCCAGAGCTACTCCACCTCAACTCTTAAAAATGAATGTACCTTTTGTAATTATTATGGTTCTTGATATTTTTGTTCATGCTTGCTTGTTTTGTTTGTCATTTCGTTTTTGTTTATAAAAAGAATATTTGCAATGTTATTGTTTTTGTTATTTTTTTGTTTGTTTTTTTGCCAAAACTTTTGCTAGGAGATTTTAGACCATGGTTAATTATGAAAAAGACTGATTCTCGTTTCAAATAAAACACAAGGAAAACATTCTGTCCACAGTTTTGTTTGTTTTTTTTGTTTTTTTCATGCAATTGCTTTTCTTTCTCCTGCTGGCTTAAATGCAAAGCAAGTTTACATGTCTCGCCTTAATTTGGAAAAGAACAGTTACTTTTGTGTCTGCCACAACAATCATACACTATGAACTACTAAGAAAAGTAGTGTTGAGCAACATTTGTCATCCAGTCAAAGTAGCCGTCAGTAAGAGGTGGGAAAAATGTCCCTGTAATTAAGAAATCTTACCTTGTACAGAACTAAACAATAAATGGGATTAAGCTGAAATAATTTCAAAAGTAATCCACGGTTGAAGCATTACGGTTAGTGGGACTTTTTCATCCATTTCCTGTTAATTTTTGTTTATCCATTTCTTAGCACCTTAACGATCTGTCATACGTTATTTGACAACTTTCTTCAAGGGTTTTGTGTTAACTTTCAGGAAATTCATTTGGTAAACACCAGGCACTTCTTAAATTATCTTTGTTAAATTAAATTATTTTAATTTTTCCTTGGTTAACTGAGTTCTAATTCCGCTACTGCTGTGTAATGAAGACATTTCACCAATCATCTGAGAGGCAGTGGGGAGTTTTCTCTATAACCACATTGGGGGCTGGTCTAAGATGTGAAGCTTTTTATGTTAATGAGAGAGTTCTTTCACGGAAAGTAGGTAGAATGAGATTCTTGTGTTAATGGGGGTGTTGTTAGTGGGAACAAAGGTACAACTTCCCGGGGGTTACCTGAGATAAAATTTGAATTGGTACAGCTAAAATCAGAGCATGTGAAATTAGGATAGAAACCTGTAATATCACTTGGCTGAGGCTCAGGCTGGAATCGCCGGGGCCTGGAGATTGCAGCCAAATTTTAAACTTGCTGCACACCCAAGTGTCTCCAGTCTCTTCATGAACCGGTCCAATACGCTGGTCAGATATTTTGCAATATCCTCACTGACCCTTGAGGTTAACATCCAGCAAGCAGCCTTTCCACTGATGGTGGTCAGAACTGCACTTCAGTGCCGCCACAATGTTCTTCCCAGACTTTGTTAGCAAGGCAGCACACATAAACATTGTTTATTAGTTTACATCTGTGAGACAAGGCTGCCCTCTGCTCTTGACTGAGTAACAGCACATTGGGATTTGACCCAATTTGATTTTTCTTATAATAAACAGACCAGGGACCAAAACAGAAAAGAATAGTCTCACCCGGAACAACTGAGAACTGAGAACATTCCAGATCTGATCGGCGTTACACGATATACAAACGGTTTGTGAATATTCAACACTTGATAGATAGATAGATAGAGGAGGATACATAAGCAGGGTGATAAGAAACACATAAATGTAAAATTTAGAAATCAAATGTAAAAACTGCAATAAAAAATAGAAAATAAAATTTACAAGTATAGAACACTGAGTGTAACATTAAAACGAAATATTGTAAGGGTTGGTAATAGAGTAATTGAATCAATGGCGTTAAACAAAAATACACTGGAAAAATATATATCAAGTTCACATCCCTGGTTTGTGTATGTGTGGTCTTCCACGGGTCCAAGAGGACTGCCCCAGGACAGAGCAATACCAGCAATACCTAAAATAGGAACTGACTGTAAGGAATGTGTATTGAGATGAGGATGAGGATGGGCAATTTAGCCTTGATGAAGGTGTGCAGTTGAACTATAAACACACTCAGCATTGAGATAATCTGTGGTATCACTAGAGATAATGAAGTACTGAAGCAGTAGAGGGGGAAAAAAAAGCTACAAAAGCCTCAACTTTTCTGCTAGATAGAGATGATGATGAAATGTTGCATGTTGCTGTCTGAGACAAAATGTGTCAACAGTGACCTGCTACTAATTCACTATCTAGCATCAATTGTCTTTGTGCATTTTTTTTCTTTCTCCATCAGGTAGTGAGAAGCTTCTTCTCGATTCCTCTGTCTATCTGGTACATGTGGAGAAAATTAGGAGCTTTTTATGCATGGTGTAAATGTGTTTTATCATGCACTTCGTGTTTTTTATTGGAATAACTACGGGTGTTATGCAGCGATGTTGTGTTCAGCCATGACAACATGGGCCTGCTTGCCAGGTGACACGCACTCAACCCAAAACAAAGAGGCACGTGTTCTCTTCCTGACGGATTGATACATGTCCAGGCGTAATCTGTCGATTTTCAAAAACATTCTTGCTTTGCGAGGGGAAAAAAAAGCAAAGCACGGACAAAAACGTTACTTCTTTTGATTCTCCCCCCAGACCCCTCCCCATTTGCAACGTCGTATTTGTCGTGACACACTTCCTTGTTTATGTTTTTCAGAACCCGCAAGATTTCACACGACGCAGTCGCCTCCGCCTCACCACTTCTTGGCTCGTAACCTGAAACACTTGTGGTTGTCGGGAAATGTAGTTTAAAAAAACTTGCCGAGGCCGTAGTGTCCAGGATCATCCTTTCCGCATTAAAACTACAATTCCCACATCTTGTTGGCAAATCCGATGGATGACCACAGTCGACGGAAAGCCGACTGCAATAGAGGAGGCTCTGCCTGCGAACAGCTGCCTCGCTGCTGGCCACGAACACCGGTAAGTGTAATCATATTTTGTTTTCCTTTTGTGATTAAAAAAAAAAACGACCATGAGCGGTGTTGCACAGCTGGTAAATATTGGTAGATTGGTTCGACTTTGCTATACTTTAAAGCTTATTTTTACCGTAAGTAGCCTGGAAAGTTAGTGAACCAGCTGCTAGCAAGTTGTTAAATGTCGTCATATCGACTCGGGAGACAAAGTTGAAATAATTGAAATCCCAAAGCTGAGTTGAATTGTGTTGTCCTTGTGTTTAAAAGAAGAAGGTAGAATGTTTTCTGCGCTACATCTTTTCTAACACACATCACCGCTGGAGGCTGCTGTTCCTTCGCTTGGTTTGTTTTGGTCATAAATTACGTCGAAAGAAAACGGTTGACAGCAGAGGCCAAGAAACCGCCTGCGAATTTGCGAAGAGGCGAGTGACTATCCGCGGCCTGGCTCACTGGCATGTAACCACAGGGCTTTGCAGACAATGAACAGGGAATAAATGGAAATAGGAAGGTGGGATCTGTAGTCAGCACAGCCTCAGATTACAGTGTTTATGCTCCCTCGTCTCCGTGGAATTCTGGTTGATCGTTGGCTTCCTTACGGTCACCCCCTCCCCAATACAATTTTCTCTGTATTAAAGGAGCGTTGTGATTTGACATAGTGTGACCTGAATTAAATTAATTCAAAATAAGAATGTCACTTTTGGAGTTGCATTCTTTTTATCCACCATGGAACAGGTCTCAAAGTCAAAAGCCAATTTACAAGTGCTTACATGAGAAGAGACTGATCCAAATATTGTGTGTACTTTCATTTTGAACTCCCTTTTAGAATTCCATTTAATTATTTAAACAACAGAACAAAAGGACTATTGCCAACACTCAAGAATTTGAAGTCTCATTTTACTCCTTGTTTTATATTCATCAGTAATAGATGTCGTTCATACTTATGTTTACTTTTCCAGTTGACTCAAATTTTACTGATGGTGTCAAAATGGTATTTATTTTCAAAAGACTAGTAAGATCATACTACTGTATAAATCATTGATAATATCTTACAATGTTGGAACCTCATTTAACCCTTTGTACTCTGACTGTTTTTTTTTTCATGGTTTTACTTAGTATCTAAGTGAAGCTACCAGATTTTATGCTTGGTGTTAGTATTACCACTTAACGCCACATATAGGGATATATTTTCCTGTTTTATTATTTACGTTCTTGTATATTCCTTTTCTGTACTTTTGAAGCAAAATACAGCAATTCCTAATCTGTTTTAAGCATAGGTCTACAATGGAAACTAATTGTATTTGTCCCCAGTATCTCTTTCCTCCTATTTTTCAGTTCATTTTGTCATGAAATGTTTTTAGTAAAAAAAAAAAATAAAAAAAAAAAGCTGGGAGATCATAAAAGCAGAGAAAAATGTTTTTATGTGGCTCATCTAACTTGGCGTTATGGCACATATTTACTGTATGCTATGTTACTTAGACAAATGGCATGATTCAACATAGGCACAAATCAGTGGTTTAGCTTCTACTCTCTCCTGGATAACCTTAAACATTCAGATAATACTGGAATATCAGCATATATTTTAGTCCGCTTACTTGATCACGTCACCAATCCAGTTCACACTTTTCCTTTCATTGCAAAACAAGATGTGCTAAATAAAATTGAAGGTATATGTCATGTAGATGATACGAACAGTACCATAGCCAAGTTTTGGGATATTCCTATCTAATAATTCGTAATACCGCCAGACAGCGAGGTCTCTGGTTCAATTTCCCCCGGTTGGGCTGGGGGGGGGCTTTCTGTTTGGAGTTTGCATGTTCTCCCCATGTTTGCATGGATCTCCTTCGGGCTCACCAGTTTCTTCCCACAATCTAAAAAGATGGAAGACTCTAAATTGCCCAGGTGTATGAGCGAGAGAGTGGATGGTTGTTTGTCTCTATGCACAGCCCTGGGATCGACTGGTGACTGATCCGAGGTTAACCACCCCACTCACACAGTAACAGTTGGGATACGCTCCAGCACCCCTGTGACCCAAATGCTTGATAAGTGGTATAGGTAATGGATGGATGCAGGATATGAAGATAATTCAATTAACCTAAATGTACATGTTGTGTTTGTGCTTATTTTGCCTTTTTATATGAGCCACTTTGGAAATGTTCACCTTACTATGCAGTGTATCAGCACCTCTGCATGTGTCTTAGCGTAATAGAGGAAAGGTGAATCTATGACTCACAAGGGAAGGCACTGAGGAAGGGGGGGGCCTTCAAGGGCGGCTGTGATTTGTAGTGCGAAAGGAGAAACTGTGATGCCATAGAGAGGAGTAAAGCGGTGAATACTGAGGTCACTGACAATGGGTCCATCTCGGTACTTGCATCCTCAGATAATAGTTTACTCTTGATACTCTATCTATGTGTGAAGGCTTTGCATTGATTGTCTCACTTCTCATTTTTAATTTTCCAAAGTCCGTGTTACCAAGAATCACCTAGTCTTCTTGTACCATCTGGTCTTTTTATCAACTCTCTCTCTCCTCCAGATCCTCCAGTGTTGCTGACAACACACAGGAATGGCCGAGTCATCCAGTGATACAGAATCATCCTGTGGCTGGACCATTATTAGTAATGAGGTAGAAATCTTTTCAGATAATAGATTTTACTTTAAAGGCTTTTCCTATTGTATACGATTTGATACTTTGTAAAAACAATTGTGAATTTTAGATTTTATTTTTTGCTCAAAGGGATGAGGACTGATTGGCTCAATGTGATGTTTTCATTAATTTAAATTCACAACCATAAAAAGAGTAATTATTTTTCATGTAGTATCCAATTTCAGTTGGTCTTAGCAACAGATGAGCTCAAACAGAGTCACACACACATACGTACACACAAATACACAGTCTGGATCATTCTGAAGTAGAGAATCGTTCAGAGCTTTCATCCAGTGAGGACAGATCAACCGTTCACAGCCATTTTTAATGTACTCATTATTTGTTCTCAGGGGTCAGATATTGAGACCTTGGGACCAGAGGCTGCAGTGGAATATGGAACTGACCGGTTAGAGCACCCTCCATTGGTGGAAGCAGAAGAACCTTCATCTAGTGGTCAGTATTCTCAAACTGCCTTTTCCCCCCATAGATGAAGTCGTCCATGTATCTCAACTACTGTCACAACAGATAACTTATGTAAATAAAATTATATATTCAAAAATTGGAATGAGAATCCATTTGCACCAGACAGTGTGAGAAGAAGGAGTGTGGTCGATTTTCAACTGAATGAATTAAATCAGCGTGTTTCCATGATCCTGTAGCTAAATCAATCAACATATACCTCATATTGGTTGTGAAAAATATTCTGCTATCCTGCTTAATATATTCATGAAATTCTGCTCAGAATATTTGGTGGGGGTTTAGCCGCATAGGCGGAGCACGGTTTCTGGCTTATCAGCATATCTCTCATGTCAGGCCTGGGAGGACCACCATATTTGTTTGGTAAAGAATTACCTTGACTGAGCAGTTTATAAACTCAGACATGTAGTGTCAAGAACAGACGATGGTGAGATGAGGGAGACATATTGTATTTGAAACAGTAATATTCAAAGTCCTGTAGACTCTGGATTTATTAAGTTGGAAGAATTCTAAACTAATGCCTTTAACGTTCAATTAAAAGTCACAATTTGTTAATTCCTTTATTGAGTATGTTTGTATTATTAAAATGCCTTGATAAATGTTAATATTTACACATTCAGAACTACACTTTTTTGAAATTGACGGCAGTGCTATTTATTATTCAACTAGGTTTCTTAATTTTTTAACTTTTTGTGTCATTTATCTCCATGAGGGGCGGTGGTAATTTTTTTGAATGTTGTGTAAATTTTTTCACTTGAAATAAAGTAAGAACTTAGAAGAATTTTGTGGTCAAAGGTTGAAGACATTATATTTTCTTGGTTATAACCAAATAAGTAACTCACTAATTAATAATACAAACTCAGTCGTCTGACTGTATTTTTATTTGCATAGTAGACTGTTGGCTGGATTTGTTATATCTGAGTTCCCTTTTGTTGCTATCATTTTTATTAAGCAAACTTGAACCACTGAACCAACTTTAGTCTGAAGTAACTGCCTGGAAAATGTCATTTTGTAATGTTGTAACATTTAGCAAGCTGGCAAATTTGTCAGAATTGAATAGATTGTCCCACAATGGGGAAATTTCAATTTGCACAGCAGAAAGTGGACAGTGCAGTAGAGGTAGTTAAGTTTATGGATATTATAAGTTAAACAGTAGCAGTTACCTCAATTTAAAAAAATAAAAATAAAAAAAAAGTCACAAGCGGTGCATTTACCATGAAATGTATATGTTACATTTTCAGCTGGCCGTGATGTCGTGAAGCCTGATGGCTCGCTCAGCCCCACCAGGGCTGAACGAGCTGTAGATGAGACACTTAATGCCTCAGAGGTGAGAAAATGACAAAAATAACCTCCTGGGTTTTTCAGTAAAACCTAAAAACAGCTGTAATGCTTCTTGCCTGACTGCCTTGATTGTGTTTCCTGCAGGATGGACACAGCTCCCTGGTGAAAGAACATCCAGCCCTGCTGTCGTCCAGCGATCACTCCGACATTGTCACCCTAGGAGACATGAAGGAGGGCGAGCATGGGGAGGCGGAGGTAGAAGAAGGACCCGCCGCAAACGAGGAGTTCTACCTCGGAACGTCCTGTAGCAGCCAGTATGCCTTCACCGCCACAGAGACTGGTAGGAACAGAATGTCACTTGGTCATTACATTTTCATATCTCCCTTCGTCAAGCCCTTGTCCCCTTGGTTACTGTTCCTTCTGACTTTCACACCTGACATTTAACATGTAAAGCATTTCGAAGTAAATCATTGAGGTGTGACATATTTTCCAACGGAAGAACTCTCCAATAATTTATCAGGAATACTACAGAGGACAAGTAAGCATGTGACCTTTCGTCCGCAGTCACATGCTTACTTGTCCTTGGGGTTTCCTGAAAGGAGAGAATGAAGCTCAGTGTCAACATATCTGACCATGACTCTTCATGGGAAGGGACAAAGTTTCAGGAGTTACAAGTGAACTTAGAATTCCAAGCATCTTAGCAGTGAGATAACGGTCAACCTCTTTGTCAGCCTACAGCCACCTCTATGCAAATGTCCCACCGTATCTTCTGTTAAACTTAGTCATCAACATAGTTTCCACCGTTTTCCCTGTTCTGAAAGCATGACGGGCCCTTATCAACGGGGCTAATGGAGAAATGAGACGGTGGCTGCTCAAGGGCAGGCTCAGCCAAGGGTGAACAAGATGGGTTAACTCCATTCACATTCAAAGAGTCCATGAGATCTCAAATGACAGTTGTGTGTACAAAGCTGCAACACAGGGACAGAAATATCGAGTGCAGACGTCAATTCATTCAAGCACAAGTAACATTTATGTCACAGAGTGACAGAATGTCAGACAGTCGACCCAAAGTCTGTATGCCTTTTGTCTGCGTTGCCAAAGCAGGTCTGCAGTCCTATCACTGGAAACTTCCGCAGGGTCTGGTGAACTTAGGGTACCACCTGAGACATCAGCTCATCGGAGGCCACCACTTCGCAAGAGGTCCGATCGAAGGAATAGGCACTTGCTCGGCAATTCACAACTAATCCTGAGGGGGCAGCGATTGAACATATAGCTCTAAACCAGGAACTGCTGGGCATCTATTAACGCATGTTCAAGCCACTTTGTGATAATGCTACAAAAATAAAGCTGTGTTTGGTGTTTCTGTCGAAGTGTAGATTGCAAATTATAATTTAATCCTACCTGCTAAATCAGTGGAGTCTGCATTTTCTTAAATATATATATAGTTAATTCTTTACATTTTCCATTTTAGTCCCTGCTCCCTAAAATTCAAATATGTTTGATGAAACGAAGAAATACTGTCAAATTTTGGCACGATTAACCCTGCAGATGCATGGTTTCTGAAATTGTTTGCGTATTCTTCAGCTTTTATTTGATACATTTTATACAATATCATTTATTCTATATTGAAGCGGTTGTCTGTTCTTGTAGTTTTCCCAGGTCACAGGACTGCAGCCACAACCTCGAGCAGCAGTGAGGATGAAATAGGTGGAAACTCCAGCACTGTGGTACGCAGACGGAGGATTAAGAAGAATTCAACAAGCGTCGTTACAGAGCCTGAAGATGATGAGGCACTGGAGTCTTGCCCTAGTGAGGAAGAGGAGGATGTCGAAGTAGAAGAGAAGCAACTGCTGCTGCAAACTGAAGTAACATCCGCTGCTCCGGAGGTCCAAACCCAAGGCAGCAAACTGAACAAATGTATCCTGCTCGCCCTGGTCGTGGCCATCAGTATGGGCTTCGGACACTTCTATGGTATGAAGTTGTATGAAGAGAGAACTTGATTATATCCTGGTTAATTGATAAGAGATGAATGAGTGAGTCTACTTTCATAGTATTTAACTAAGAAATCTATTGTCCGATGCTTTATCCCACAAGCTTTTTGCTCAGCAGGATTGTATGTTGATTTTCTATGTAGTAAAACATGTGCTTGGTGTTGTCATGTGACCAGATGATATATCGTCTCATTTTCAGGCACAGTCCAAATTCAAGACAGGCAGAAAATGGTGGATAAAGTCAGACTGAACGAGCTGGATGATGTGAGGGATGTACTTCAGCCACACGTAAATAATTCGGTGTTCGTTTACACATAAACTACATTTGACTTTCTTATTACCATTTATTAAGGATGTGGTAAGTCAGGAACTGTGGCAATTTAATATTGCAGCAAACACATGCAAATCAACTGGATTTGTCTAATGAGTTTGACAGTTGAGAAAACTACAGTTCTGTTTTGTTTTAATATCTGCATGATCAGATGCAGTTTTTCTTGATTTTTTTTTTTTTTCTTTAAATGGATCACTGCCTGTTTTACCATTCAGGTCCAGCGGTGGGAGAGTAGCCTTGATGATCTGGATGAGCAAAGAGTAATTTCATTGCTCACAGATACAATCGGGAAAATAAAGAAAGAGAATGAGGAGCTTTATGTCAAGCAGCAGCACATTGAGGTAACAAAAGTTTTTGAACTACAGTGAGAGGAAAAACATATGCAAATGATTTGATGCACAAATGTCAGTTGAAAACAAACCTACAACGCATGTAGACAAACGTCCACCTTTGGCTGCTTTCTCTCCATTAGACCCAGAGAGACGATCTGATGATGTTGCTGAAACAGAAAGCCGAAGAGCGGATCGCGATTTTGTCTCGGCAGCAGAGGCTGACGGCAGAGAACCAGCAGCTGAAGAGCTCGCTGGAGCACGAAGAAAGTTCCCTGTCCACCTTGCAGGAAGAGCTGAGGCAGCTGCACTCCAAGATTGAAGACTTGGAGGCCATGGGAGCTGGAGCTGACTCCCTGCTGTCAGAAAACCAGAGGCTGAAGGAAGAGCTGGAGGAGGAGAAGGACCTGATCCGCAGCTTTAAGATCCAGAGGGAGGACATGAAGGCCAGGACACAGAACCTGTGGAAGAAGCTTGATAAGGAAAAGAAGGTAACAGATGAGATGAGGAGAGAAATCAGTCGCCTAAGAAGTCTTATCGCCAGAAAGGATGCCACTTCGGAGGCAGAGGAGCTGCAGTCACGTGTGTCGGAGCTGGAGAAGAGACTGAACTTCGAGCAGCAGCGCTCTGACCTGTGGGAGAGGCTCTATGTAGAAAGCAAAGAGGAAAGAGCTAAAGGAGACACGGAGTCCAAGCTGAAAAAGCCGAGGGAGGGGATGTCAGGGAAAGTGAAAGAGACATTTGATGCCGTCAAGAACTCCACCAAGGAGTTTGTCCATCATCACAAAGAGCAGATTAAAAAAGCCAAGGAGGCCGTGAAGGAGAATCTAAGGAAGTTCTCAGATTCTGTCAAGTCAACCTTCCGCCATTTCAAGGACTCAGCCTCCACCCTGATCAACAAAGCCAGAGGGTTCTATGACAAAGAATGTGACCAGAGGGATTTAAAATGTCAGAGAAAATTCCACAGGCCCCATCAGAAACACTGGCCTGGATTTCAGGACTCCTCCCAGAGCAACCACAACACCCGAAAACCAGGGGAGAAGGTTCACAAAGAGCAAGGCCAAGGCAGCCACAGAGGAGGACTGAAAGGATGCTCTGGCGTTGTTGACTGCGCCTATCAGGAGTCCATGAGTCTCTTCAACCAAGCCATGGAGCCAATCAGAGCAGACGAATTCCACCAGCTGCTCCAGAGTTACTTGCAGCAGGAAGTCGACCACTTTCACCATTGGAAAGAGCTGGAGGCCTTCATCAACAGCTTCTTCCACAACGGCGTGTTCATCCATGACCGCATGCTGTTCACAGACTTTGTCAGCAGCGTGGAGGACTACCTGGTGGACATGCAGGAGTATCTCAGCCTCGACGACGGCATGTTTAGAGATCTCGATGACTTCATCTACCGGCACTTCTTCGGAGAGGCTTACACAAAGAGCTCTTCCCCGAGGTGAGTCGCACTCTGCGGCAGCTCCGCCGACAGGCAGAACAACACTCTGGTCCCACGGTAGGTTCTGTGAACCTGCATAGTCCTACCTGTCTTTGAGACCGCGGAGTTCTGTCTATAGATATTTTTCTGTTAAGCCAGTTTGGTTTCACATGTGATTTGAAGATTTACACTGATGTTTCAAGTGCACCATTAAGGAGCTGACACAAGCTTTTAAAAAAACAAACCGACTGGAAACCCTGCCCTTGTACAAACGTGCCATCCCTGTTATTTTGATTCAAGCAGCGGCCCTTTTCAAAGACCAGACGACGCCGCCAAGGAGGAGCCAAGGGCGAAGCACCACCAGCGGAAGCAGCAGAGAGCCAGACCTCGACCGTACAGCGAGCGCAAGTGGAACAAGCAGGGAAGAACCACAGACAGACACATGGCCGACGTCAAGATAGAACTCGGCCCCATGCCCTTCGACCCCAAGTACTGACCACAGTCAACTGGTTTGTCATAGCTGAAAAATTCTGTTTTTGATTGTATTTAATGTCTCCTCTTCTGTAAGTTTGCACATTGTCGAATTGTTTTTAATGCTACTGAACGTCTCTGAGCTGGTTTGTTTTAAATGAAGTAATCATTTTTATTTCGGAAAGAAGGCCTGTGGCCTCTGACATCTCAGCCGCACATCCGCAACAATTTATAGCACTTGACTATGTAAGCTTTGACTGAGGATCTAATGGACATTTCCTGCTGATTTATCTCTCTAATAGCTGTTTAAAAAAAAAAAAACTCACGTTCCAAAAATGTATTTTTTTTCCCCCCTTTAACGATGCTGTTGTGAAATTTGTTGCACAGTGTTTGGCCATGTCGTTTTTAATTTTTCATGTAATCGTTAAAATGCTGTTTGAAACATTCCACCCGCAGCTTCTTCTAACTGGAAAGTCTCACAAGTTCAAACTGAGGGGAAGCATTGAAGAACCAAGAAGTTCACATCCAGATGGTTTTGTGTTAATAAACCTTTCTGGGGTTTTTCATTGTAAGCGTTTGTCACAATTGAAAGCCACAACAATTTGGGTTGAAAAATCTTTATTTGAGTAGTAAAACCACATGACAGGGACATTTTCCCAAAATAACCAGGCCTCTATATGAGACCCCGCCCACCAACAAAACGCAGGCGGAAATAGTAGCGGTTCGTCAAAAAAAGTCTTACCGACTGTTTTAGCAGCTGCCATTCTGTTGTCTTAAAAGGCATCTGAAAAACAGACTGCTTCCCAGAGAAGAACTTCCTTCAATGTTTCTGACAACAGAACCCCACGAAAACCCTCAGGCTGTCCTTCACCTTTTCCACATTCCTCAAACTGTTCTCTTCTTAACAAGTGCAAACAATGTTTCAAGTACAAAATGTGGGAGTCGAGATTATTTCTCACTTTGACCGCAATCAGACAAAAGAGCCTCGTCAGTGTCTTCAATCACATGGCTGAATCAACTGCATTGAACTGCATGTCACCCATCAGCCCAAAGAGGAGTCACTTTTCCTGAGTTTATGAGAAAAACCTCATTGAGTAGAGAATCTTGATCGGACATGATCATTTCCCATGCAGACTTCTGTCTTAACAAGTTCAGACACTCCTGTTAAAAAAGCAGCAAATTGTAGTTTTGAACAACAATGAAGCCGCAGAGCCCTGCTTCCAGTCCCTGTCAGTTTCTTTCATAAATACAGATGCGTCCTCCGACTCGTCCCTCCGGAAAGTGAGTGTGAAACATCTCGGCGGTTTTAACGAAGTTGTTTCTGAGCAGAAACCCAGAGATTTCCTACAACACAACCAACATAAAGTCAAAGGGATGTTCTGCACTTATGTACAATATATCCTCAAACACACGTCTGCGAGTATCTTTACCTTTTCCAGCACATCAAACAGCACCAGGTGTGTTGGCAGCGAGGACTGGTATGGAAATGAAGTCCTTAGCCAGTGAAGCGGGTCGTCATAGAAACTCTCAGCTTCATCAATGTAACCCTCCTCACCAAGGTCTGGAGGACACTCGAGAAACCTCATTGACAGTGGGCAGTGGACATGGCTGCAAGACAAGAGGATAGTCAGCTGCTGCCTGCCTCTCTTTTCACACACACACACACATTCTGTAATGATGTTTCTCCAGTATACAAAAAAAACACAAGGCTTAAGCACGATCTTACACGTTTATCAACCGGCTACACCCTCATTTCAGACTCAACAGGTCAGGCGATCCAGTCAAAATGGCCAAGATGACATTAGAAGCTTTAATGACGCAAACAACTACCCTGTAAATATTAACGAAATAATAGATTTATCCAGTCCGCAGCTCAGATGTGAACTACGCAGGACAAACATCTACAAATACCAGAGCAATTAGAAGAATTTTGATATTAATAATTTAAAACCTGGGGAAATGACACTGGGAATGTATTTTCAATCTTCCCTACAGCCAAGTACATGAAAGCCTTTGTCTGAGATGTTGAGATGAGTGTGCAGCTTCTTTGTTGAAAATGCACCTGCACACCCTTCAGATGCCAGTCTCGGGTTTCATACCTGTAGAAAGGTGTTGAGTGACAGGGCATAAGGAAAAAGACCTCCGGCTGTGGACGGCCCGTGTCGTCGTCGATGCTGCATAACGTCTGGATGTGGCTCATGACGTCCAGGGTGCCTCGCTGGTGCACCAGGCCAGTGTACAGCCCCGCAAACAGGTTGGTTGCAACCAAGGCAAGCGTTGCCGCAAGTCGCCACGTTGTTAGATGGGCCACAGAGATCCCTGCAGCAGCCATTCCACACCAAAAGAGTCAAATTTACACTTGTCTGTCGGTGTGCAAATATTTCTTGATAGTAAAGCGGGAACTTACCGCAGAAGACCATACAGAATGGCAGCACAGGATAGATGAACCTGAACTCCTTGTGAGGGAGAAAACTAGACAGAGGAGTTCAATGTGTTAGTGCAGTCACCACCAAAAATGGGACACACCATAATATTAGTTTCTCCTCACTTTCTATTAAAAACAACGCATTTGGAGGAAAGAACACTTAACCTCCATTATTTTAATCTATATGCACTCAGTCATGCATGCAGTGTACAGGAAGGTCACATTTAATTGAAAATTAATCAAAAGTGCAATTTGGTATCATAGATTTTTTTTTTTAGATCCCCACTAAAATTAGACTATTATTATGTTCAATGAAAATGAATAAATACCATATAAAAGTTTGATGTGAAACAACGCATCACTGAGAACCTTTTGAAAAACATTTGCTCTTTCTTTGACCACGGAAGACGATTATTCTGGGTTTTCAGCAAACACACGCTTGTACCTGTAAACTGTGACTGTCCAAACCACAGTAAGCAGCAGGATTTTGTGTCTTTTGAAAGCGAGGGAGCAACCATGAAGGAAGACTGGCAGATGTGGCCCGAGGACAACCACAAAGCCCTGGGTGAAGTACCAGTGCCAGGGGTGGGAGCCGTAAAAATCAGCCACGCCGTAGAAGACATTAAACTTCAGGAAGTTGAACTGCACCAGGGTTACCTGGGGAACGGAGAGCAGCTGTTACTTCTTGTTGGTGAACAGCAGCTGCTTCAACACGAAGCATTTCACCTTTTCATAGAAGATGCAGTCAATAACTGTTGAAACTGTGACGACTACAATCCTGGACGGAAAGAAAGGAGGGTGGGTTTGAAATCATCAAGGCAAGGACGAGCTTTAGGGGGCGCTGGCAGCGAAGGTACAAACCCTATGGGAATGTAGTTGTGAGCAATGAGTCTCAGTTTGTTTTCTTCCTGCCAGAAGTGGTGCATCAACAGAGGAAGCCAGACAATCAGGGCTGTCGGACGAACAATGATCGCCAAGGCAACCAGGCTCAAATATTTTTTGCTGTAGAAAAGACAAAAACAAATCAACCATCAACAAGACAACAATAATTTCATAAAATCCGGTCTGTAGACAGGAGGTGGATTTTACACAAGTCTGTCTTCACGCCCTCACTGCCAAGTCAGTGTCACAGCTGCTGCTTTGAAATAAGCTCAAATCTTTTCTTGAGATACAGCTCTGAACCATTTGCAGAAGTCAGTGCTTCTCATTTTTGTTGCAACAATAATGCACAAACATTATTCAATAAAAGATACAAGAGATTTCCTTGTCACAAATAACAATCTGGTTTCTTTTTTAACTACCTCATGTGAACTGTCTTTATCCAATACCACAATGTTTACCATCCCAAATGTTAATTTGATCCCGAGCAGAACGCCATTTTTCAACATGACAAAATTCTGTTGTTTCTCAGACGAATGATCACTGGACATTTTTCCAAGATAGGTGCCGTATATCTATACATCTATATATATCTCTCCCATTTCGCCTGATATATGTGTACATGTGAATATCTGCAGGTGTGGATGAGCAGAGACCTGTTGGTTGTCCTGGATGCCGGCAGGGGAAAGTAAACCAGGGCCAGGCAAGTGATGGTGGTTTCCATGCTGTTGCTCAGAGTCCTGGTGCAGCAGAACCACGTGAACCAGGAGCACAGCTGGCAGAAGAACTGCAGACACAACAAGGCTGTAACACTGCAGTTAAGATTGAAGCCTATCTTTTTTTTTTTTTATTTGGGTTGAATTCTAGCCAGCTATTTACCGTCCACTTGGCAACATCGTGACCTTCCAGCCTTCGGGTGAGAAAGAAAAGCTGAACGTCTGCAAATGCAGCCAGAAGTGCTTGGATGATTCGCGGAAGCCATATCTGTAGACACAGACAGAAAAGGATTTTTCTGCCTGAAAGAACATTTTTAGTTTGAGACGCAGACTGATAAAAAGTTTCTGAGTTTCAAAAGATGAGAACCTACCAGCAGATAGACTGAGTCACAGTTTATAAGTTGCAGTATCTTGTAAATAATCGCAAAGATAAGAGGGTAAGAGAACCCTCTAATTCCTGCTTTCCATTCCCAAGTCAGATACCCATAGGTCACACAGTGAAGGGAAATAAAATGTGAAAATAATACAGAAACACTACTGATATAACTAAATTGGCTACTTTATGAAATCCATGTGAAAAAATGTCTCAAAGTAGTATTCCAATGTTCCAACATGGGGATTAATAGATCTGAATATTGTTTTTACTTATTGAAATGATTCTTTCTCACAAGAATTAACAGAAATCAAAGTTCGATTAAACTACTTTAGCTGAGGATGAAAGCATTTTTTTTCTGCTTAAAAATAATAGTCATATTTCTCTTATTTAATCTGTGGGTACGTCTTGCTGCAGGCCTTCAACATTATGCAGGAAAACATGAACACACCTATTTGAGAAAAAGACAAGAGAATGATCAGGCAGGAGCTTAAAGGATGGAGGGAAGGAGGACATGGAGTTAGGAGGTGAGAGAGGAGAGGGTTAGATGGGGGAAGATGAGAGGGGGGAGCCCTGATGGGAACAGCCGGAAAAAAGAAGCGGTGCATGAGTACACTGGAGTATGGGAAGTAAATTACTTAAACGTTAGCTAGATAAAGTGACAGGGTGTGGATACTTTACTTAATTGTTTTTGGGTTAGGTTTTTTTTTTTTGGGGGGGGGGGGGTACATTTCTACTGATACTTGATGGGTTGAAAGGATATTTGAAGACCATACGATGGGCGATCTCCAGGGACTGCCAGTACTCGTCCGGGACGAAACTGGTCTGAACCAGGAAACAGTTGACGAGCCTGAAGGCAACACAGAACACCGCGACTTTGGCTCTGAGCAGGCCTGGCGGGGGAACGAAAAAACACACAGCGGTGTTAAAATTTGACTGAATTATCGAGAGATCGGAGGGTTTGTTTTTCCGCACCGCGAGTTTGACTGTCTTCCTCCTTAATGTAGAGCTGAGATCTTCGTTTTCTCAGCTTCACCTCTTCAACTTTACGGCCGAAGCTCAGTCGTTGCCTTATCTCCTCCATGCGAACATTTCTGTACTCCCGGCGTGGGTAGAATCCGCGGAGGAACAACTCTTGTAATAGTTTATAATGTTGTTATTATGCCGCCCACGACAAATTGTATCAAACTGTCATGACAGAGACATTGATTCCTTGCAGTGAACTCAAAACGAACTTCGTCAGCGTGCTGACGTACTTCCGCGCACACTGACTTGACTTCCGGTGCTTTATTTCTAGCTTTCATTGTAAAAAAGAAAAGGATGTTGAAGTAGGCAAATCACCTCTTTCCTAAAAATAATCAGCGTGTCGTGGAGAAATACGAGCAAAAGAGAAAGAGAAATTAAAACGGAGGTTAGCATGATCGTTCATCCAACCATTATGAGATATTAAGTCGGAAGAAAAAATAGTAGGACAAGTGTTTTATTTTTCTCTTACCGTCGATGCTAAAAAAATGCTTTAAAATGTAGATTTTGAACTCTGAGTCGTAATCTAATATCCCAAAACTGCTCTACGTCCGTCTGACGTTTTTGTTTGTTTAAATCCAACAGGCGCTCCGACGTGTTTCACCGCACACGTCCATCCAGCAGGGGGCAACATTTGTGTTCCGTTTCTTGCTGATCTGAAGAAGAAGAATAGCAGCTCGGTCTCCTTGGAGTGTAGCTGCATGTAGCCACTGGTTTAAAGGCTTCGTTCTCCTGTTTTTCATCAGGTATCACATTTCAGACCCTGGGATTTCTTAGCGTATAATTGGTGAGTCGTTGTCGGTGTGAGTGTTTGAAACGAGCTAATAACCGCAGACGTTCAAGTTAGCTAACAGTCGAGCGGACGGGCAGGTCACAATATCCGGTTTCGATTTTCAAAATAAGATACAGCCTTTGCAACTACTTCCTGCTTCACTAAGATTACATTTGTTGGAGAATTGTTACTCATCAGAAACAATTGAAATGCCTCTTGGTTGATAGATCACCACAAATTACCGGTGTGATATTGTAGTAGTGATTGTCCAACTAAATGAAACATAGTTAGATAAAAATGTTTATTGAGTAAATCACTAACTGAACTGGAGATTTGTTTTCCCTTACTATGTGTAATGCTTTTCTCCAAAATTACCTTTTTTATAAAATCTGAAATTGTTTTGCAAATATAGGGGACAGTTGTTCACATCTCTGGGGATTTAAAAAATTGTATATTAAAAAAATTATACACCATAATATTTTGCTATGCAACTGTGTTTATGTCAGAAATTTTACCAAGGAGTTTTCCGCATTTCTCTATTTTAAGTATTCTGAACATGACCATAATGAATGTGTTTCTAAAACAGCAGCATTTGTTAAGTTAGACACGCCGTTGTTCATGTACACTGGGTGTGAGGTGCCTAACATCCTACCAGCAAGGTATGCTCAACATTTTACATGAGCATGTAACATTCAACAAAGCATGGGGGATCCATTTTGATGATAATGATGATGATGTTGCACGTTTTGGCCAGATTCCCTTGGATAACACCCCTTACCTGTTGTTTCAGGAGTATCCTGTGTCCACAACTTTGGATGCTACGTTGAAAAAGGCCATGTTTCGACAGAGAATACCTTTCACACAGATGGCCTTTGCTGCAGTGCTTGGAGTCGCTGGTGGTATTTATATCTACAGACCGTATTTTGAGGCAGCACCAAAGACCAGAGGACAGCAGGACCAGGACCCACCAAAACAGAAAGACACTTCAGTCGACTGATTTAATCTGTCACTCGGGTCCTTCGCTTCAAAAATCATTCACAGGAAAGATATGTAAACTGGTGGAAAGCAAAAATCAACCGTGACCGGGAAGAATTGTTGCCTTAGGACGCATGAAGTGAATGTAAATGTACAGAATGAAATATGTCCCTGTCATCTATCTCAAGATGGACTGTCAATCATGTGTTGATTCATTATTCCCATCAAAATAAATAAAACGTATGTCATATCACACACCAGTAGAGAAATATTGTCATATCTAACCTTAACTACATATGTTCCGTCAATTGTTTGTTTTGTATGAAGGCCCCTACTCAAAATCTCAACACAAGTGAAAAGGTAGTCTATTACTTGTAATTTTTTATTTATATTTTTTGAAAAAAGGGTTTATTAAATTTAAAAAGGCAGGGGCCTCCAAATCACTGGCAACATTTTACCCGAAACTTTATTCAGATAATCGTGTAAGCATGTTTGCTATAAATATCTCCCATCATGTAGTTCTGCAGTAGGAGCTAAGTGCGTTGAGGAGAAGATCCATCTCTTCAACCTCACCTCCCAGAGGTTGCTCATAACACTTCTGATGAAATTAGAGGTGGAACTTAGGAGATCATGGGAACTCGACGTGACCATGCTCTCTGAGGGTCAGATGCACACACTAGGTCGGGACCCTGGGAACATAAATACACTGCCAGTTTGTTGGTTCAGTCATGGTAAAGAGGGCCTCCATTACTGGTTGTGTTTCAGCTGGTATATGAACCATTTTAGGTTTACCACAGCCCCTCCACACAACCAAGGTAAATCAATAGTAGCTAAGGAAGTAAATAAAAAAAACTTTGTCATGCGAGAGGCTTCATCAGTTCTGAAGAATGATGGGAACTGTAACCTCTCCAAGAGAAGAATTTAAGCCCAGATGCCTCGATAACGTTTTACAAGGATCAATCGTGACCTGGTTGACTGAAAGCCTCCATATTTTTTCTTTGACAATGTGTACTTATCTTAGTTCCACTCTTTTTGTCACATTTCCACATTTTCGCCATCGAGATATTTTTTTCTTTCTGTTTGTCAGACAGTTTGCATGATTTTCTTTTTAACTGCTCGGTATAAGATTGTGCTTGGCTGGTTTTTCTGATATTTCTGGCTAATTGCAGGAGGATTCAGTGGAATATTTGATTCTCTTTTTAGACAAGGGTTAACACCCCCTTATTTAAATTTTACTTTTATTTTGGTACTTTTTATTGCAGATTGTAACTCTATATTTTTTTCGGGATTTCTTTTATTGTGTAATTTTTGAATGGAAATATTGGATATTTTCTTTTTAATTTAACTGTTATACTTTTTTTTCTTTGTGTTTTTCAGGTATGTTCGTGATTACTTTTATTTTACTTAATTTCTAAATATCCAACCCCGTGTGGCTGTTTTTTCTTTAATGTCTGGATCATTTTTGTAGCTTTTAAATTATAACTTCTGACTAATATTTTCACAGAAATCATAAACTCAAGTCTGTTTATATTGGAGATTTTTTTGTCAGTTTTCAGGCGGTCACCTGTGTATTTTCATGATTGTTAGATAGATTTGTCATAGTAGCCATGCACAATCGCAGCACTAAATTGTCCCATTGGCAAAATAATGGATTAATTGTTTTATTAAAATACTAAATAAACAATATCAAATAATACATTGTTTTGTTAGTCAGTTAGTTAGTTAGTTTCCTGATTCCGGGGAGAGGCGTCCGCCGGCCGGTGAGTGATGAAACCCCGCGGAGGTGGTGAAAGGGCCGGCAGCCCCGCTGGGAGGGGCTGTTTCCTCAGCGCGACAGAAGTGGAGAGCGAAGGTACCGTCCGCTCGCCTCTGAAGAACCCCATGCCGTCAAATGGCCCTTAGACGACGGAGAAAATAGCACTTCTCACTTGTTCTTCTCTCGGGAAATTACTTTTCAACTCCGGCGAAGTACTTTTTTCCTCCCCTCATCGGCAGCGGCGGCGCCAGGGGCCGGTGAGTAACTGTTTTCAGGAAACGTCAGCCGGAGACATCGTAGCATCTGTCAGCAAGTGGAGACAACTCACAGCAACTCCACCGGCTTGAATTCGTCCTGGCATTCGTTTTATTAACATTTCTTAGCAGTTAAAAGTTTGTCTTAAACCTGTCCTAAAGAGTAACCTGGCAAAAATTACTCCACTTTCCCTCCCCCACCCCCGACACCGTTAGCTTCCCCCGGCGCGCCCCCCAATCAGCGTCACTAACTTGGCCGTCTTACCAAATAACACCCGGGTGTTTCTCCACTCGCGTCGAGGCGCACCGAAGCTTCCCGGCAAGTTTGGACACATATGTATTGTACAATACGTGCCGCGGGGGGAGTTGGCATCGTTGGCAGTGAAGGAAATCGCGGGGGTTATGTTCTCCACGCAGGCGACGGGAACACGAGGGCCGGAACGGCCGCTGTTCGTGTGCCCGCGTCGGCTGGCTGCGGGGTCCGCCGGCGGAGGGGAGGCTTAAGCCAGCCGGTCTTCAAACTGCTGTCCCTCGCAAACTACATCTATGAGCAGAGGCTTCAAAAATCCAACGCGGTATTTGGCATCATGTTCGTGTCGCAAACAATATTTCTTATTTTCTTCTTTGAGTTTTCTTCCGCTGAGCTACAGAGCGGGTTGTGTGTTGGGCTTGCAGTGGAGTGTGGATGGAAAACACTCCACATTATGGTCGTCATGAGTCAGATAGGAGACCTGCCACACATCACTTCAGATTCAACTGAAATCCATGTATTCCAATACAATGTGATTGCTCGTGAGTCACTTTTCATTCATTTTAGTCCCGTTCACCTCAATGGTCTTGGGATTTCCCTGCTGTCTAAGTTTCAAATCATGTTTAGAATAGTTTAAGGGTAATTTGTGCTCCTTTTTGATCTTTTTTTTTGACAATTTCAAAGTAATTTGTCTTTTACATGGTTGTCTTGAAATGTTTCGCGAAGGTTTAACTTTTTTGGGGGCATTTTTTTTAGATATCTTGTAGCTTCTAGATATTCCCAGTAGGACTGTGAATCTCTGACAGTAATAGATGAAAACTATTAATGTCATAACTGTTATATGAGGATTGTGATTGGAATGTAATCTGCACCTGCCATTATTATTTATTGGATTTGGATTTTTTTCCATCTGCCTCAGTAGTACACTTAAATTACAACTGCAGCACTTTGACACAGAGCAACACAGAAAGTGAGTATTGAAATATGAAAACATACTTTCCAAACAATGTCCTGTTCTGGCACAAATGCCAATTTCAGTAAGCCGGTTAAAATGTTGCCTATTCAGGTTTTTGCATCACATAGATGGACTTCTCATGATGTTCAGATCACAGTTTATATAAATGCTGTTACTGTAAGTCATTTTGATTGTGCTAAGAAGGGAATCTACATAGAACATCAATGATATTGTGAACAAAAAATTGTCCACAAAGAGTGAAAGGTTCCTCTGGTGCAGTCAGAAGCTTAACAACACATTGATATGTTTCCAGAGTTCCTTCCTAAAACACACTTCAACCACCATGTCCTGCACAGATAGGTTTATCGCTTGGCTGTAAAGGGCTGCTTGTGCTTTTGACCGAATCATTTATGTTGTCGACAATAAAAACCAGAGTGTCACTCATTTTTAATACTGCTCTTTAACAGCTGCTTAAGAATTTGTGTGTATTTTTCCAGAGAAGGTACATTGTCTGACAGGTGGCTGTTGCTGCATTAGGGTCTGGTTAGTTGTCTCCCGGTACACTGTGGGAAACCCAAGATGTGTGGAGTTAGTTCCAGTGAAACTTAGTCAACTCACATGATTTCCAAGGCATAGTGGCTAACTGGGGAAGCAATATGAACAGAGACCGGGAATGCAGTCTGCAGTGAGTCTCTCGAAGTAAATGGGTGCTCAGGTATAAAAGCTTCCAACATCTCTCTGTGTGTCCTTATAAAAGGTTGAGAATGAAGGCGGATGGAAAACAATCCCAGTCAGGATGTCATTGGCATTACAAAGCCCAATGTATTGACTTTGGAAAAATAATCATGATACTTTTCAGAATAAGCAAAACAATTATAACAGGATTTGGAAAAAATTGGTGCTGTTTTTTTCTCAATGAATGGCATAATTGCTTTGATAAATTTAAGATATTAAAGAGATTTAATAGGAACGTATCTTAATCGGAACGTAGTATTACAATAATTTCTCGTTCGCTCTGGCTGTTTGATGTTCTCAGAGGGCTCTTGCTCAATACAAAAACATCATACTGAACTTTCACAGCTTGCTTCCTTCTCACGGGGGGGGGGGGGGGGGGGGGGGGGGGCCTCAAAGGGGAAGAAAAAAAAGGATTAAGGGGGTTTTTTGT
>CAAKHD010020026.1:270546-281263 GCA_901007705.1 Fistularia tabacaria
CTGGCCCCCCCTTTTTGTCTCCCTTTGGGGGGGGGGGGGGGGGGGGGGGGGGGGGGGGGGGGGGGGGGGTTTAAACTTGAGGAACCAGTGAAGGATGATTTGTATATTCTGCTCCGTCCCGCAGTCCCTCAGCCTCACAGCACCGCCTGCGACTGAAACTCACCTTGTCCTGCTCGTACAGAGAGCCCTGCAAAGAAATACAGAGTTGAATTAACATCCCAGTTGGAGGACAGGGAAACGGCGGTCGGGAACAAACACCGGTGTGACCGGTTTCACTGCCCCGGCTCTCACCAGACGGCCATTCCTCTTGTTCTCTCTGATCTGCTGCCCCAGACTGTCCAGCTCCAGTTGGTGGACCTGCAGGTACGACCTGGCGGCACCAAACACATCCCTGTTACTGGTTTATCACGACAGCGACGTACCAACAAAGAGTCGTCCGTTCTTGTGCAAATGGGGCCTTGGAAGTGTTTACTCACTGTAAGCCTCTGCGCAAGGCAGTGTACACTTCGTCCAGCCGCTCGGGCTGGGGGGTTTTAGCGGGCGGCAGTTTGGTGGAGCCTGTGAACATCCTGCTTCCTTACAAGGCACGTTTTTCTGGGATCAAACGGTGCTGAGGAAGGGAGCAGAAGAAAGGAGCAGAAAGAGATCTCTGATGATAATGGCCTTATGATCATCATAATGAAAGACAGGACAGGGTCATGCATTGATATTTATCACATATCGTCCCCGATGTTGTTGATGCTCATTCCTTAAAGTCAAAACTTGTGAAAAATGGTTTTGCCGCTTCCTCCCTGCTCATTGTTTGGCAAAGTGTTTGCCTTTTGATGTTGACAGTTCATTTCTCGTCTGGTTTGCTCAAGGGTTTTTTGTTTTCTCCCCTTCAGTACGTTCCCTGTAACTGCTCCCAAATTCTGCAGCTGATCCCCCTTTACAAATCAGCATTACACTCCATAAGACACTTAAAGAATGACTGTGATTGTTCAGGAAATGCACGTAAAATGATCAATGATGTTGATCGCCACCCTTCCCAATTGTAGTCCAGGGCATAAAACAGCAAGCCATCAAGGAAACAGGCGGCTTGGTGAGAGAGAGACACGTTCCTCACCTGCAGGCGGAGTCTGTCTCAACTGTGGCATGTTGAGGGGTTGACAATCTAACTGTGGCTTTTAAAAGCCCAAGGACATGTCCTGGAATTATGCAGAAACATTAGAGCTCAAACCCTCACTGTACCTGATAGGAATATTTCCCCCAGTCTGCCATTATACAGGCCTCTGGTAATAACAGAGGGCTGTGAACCAAAACTAGAGGAGACGACAGAAAACCGCTCTCTCATTTCTCGCTTTGGCCGCATTGTTTTCTCTGAAAAGCCCGAGACCTGGAATGACGGGCAAGCAGCAGCGACAGCGGGCGGCACTGACAACAGTTGGAGGCGCAGTCGGCATTTGCTTGTCTTCCCCTTCCTTCCCCTGCCTCTCCGGCCCTCCCACCTCCACCACATCCAGCGGCAGAGCACAGGAAGTCTCATAGCTGACTCTACACAGGAAATTCTACACAGACGTTTGGCCTGAGTAGAAAAAAACTACACTAGCCATCATGTGTGTAAAAAAAAAAAAAAAAAAACCAGACCTTTATCGACTGCCATTTAACGGAGGAGGGGGGGGATTAGTGTGATCAGGGAAAACTGCTACTATATGGGGGGGGGGCGCGTGCACCGCCTAAGCTTGTCACAAAAGAGATTATGGTTTTAAAGCAAACTAAATCTGCCAAGCAAGAGGCAAACCCATATTAACACGTGGGATCTGTGAATGAGCCGACACACAGATGAGCAACTGGTGGCATCTGCTCCGCATTGTTTCACACTGAACTCACGGGCAGGAAAGTAATTGGACATATTCTTAATAACAGATGGCATCATTTTCCACCTGTTGCTCTGATAGAAAACACACAAACACTCGCGGCGTGATAAAGAGCGTGGGCTCTCGTTCAATTGCGCTGTCTTTTTCATGTTCCGCTGAGCCCCGGTGGGAGAACTTGAGTGCAGGGAACCAGTTAAAACCTCTAATCTGAGCGGCACAACGGGAGGATTAACAGGAGGTAGTCAGGGTGACATGGCTAAGAAACAGTGCCGTACCTCCAGACCTTTTGGGATAAAACAGCACTTTTTCTCCAAAACCCAGGGGGGCGGGGGATACCTAACCATCCTACAGCAGAACTCCCACATAACAGAAAGCTGAACATCACAGAGCGATAAGTGGGCACCTGAGGGGCCACGTGGAGGCCCCGCGAATAATGACGGCTGTCAATCACAGAGTCTCCTTTGTCAGATGTGCTTTTATCCCTTTCCTTACATTAGAGATCATTAGCCGGATTAATCCTCTCCCCTGAACGAAGCGAACAAAGAGGACACTGTTCCCAATCACCTCACAAGACTGGAGTTTCTCTTTCATACAATCTTTGCATTGACACGCTCTCTTAGGGGTGATAATGCATTTATTTAGAAAAAAATATAGGTCAGGAACTCATCTTGGAAAATGTTGAATTCACTATTTATGAAATAAATGGTTTAAAGAACAGGCCCGGGATCAAGTATTTCCTTTTGACCAAAGATTATAAATATAGCTAAGTGAAAATGTATCTAATATTTACTCATTGCTGTTGTTTTTTTTCTTCTTGCCACATTTTCCCCATTATTTCCAAATAGCCGGTAATGACTTTTCTGCTTGTGGAAGAATCAAACACAGGCAGTAAAAAATGAAAAAAAAAAATAGAAAAATGACAGAAATCATGTGGTCATCACAAGTTCCCAGCAGAAAGTGATGCTGTTTGTCTGGCAAAACACCGAAACCCCGAATTAATTCATCTGCTCCAGTTTAAGGTGAGAACTGGGCGCCGGATTAGGCGCAATCCGACTTGGGTGTTATTGTTGTTTCTTAATGGCAAATGAATTCTCCAGCTCACACACACTTCGTCCGCAACGTGTTCCGGGGGAGGGGGAGGAAGAGGAGGGATGAAGAGTTAACGGTGTTGCAATCCAACGCAACCTCCTCGCCTCCAGATTACTGGATTAGCTAAACCCGGCCGCAGGAGGCCCCCGAGGCGGATAAACAATCACACATCACCGGCGGCTAGCGGCGGAGGATGGAGTCCAAACGGAGAACTTGTGGGTGGGTGGAGGGGGGGGAGCCGGATTTATAATCCCAGCCCGGTTCATCACACAGGCCACGAAGGAAAAGTCTATTCCCGAGCCGGATCCCTCACAGCCTCTCCTCTTTCACAAAGAAGGACGGCTGAACTCCCAGTACAGGGAGAAAAGGGAGCAGATCCCGGACGACTGGCGGATATCATTCCGACAACATCACGGGAAAGCAACTTCACGTCGCCCATGGAGAGAGAGAGGGAGAGAGAGAGAGAGGGGGAGAGGGAGAGAGAGAGAAAGACGGAGAGAGGGGGAAAAAATAACAGGATCCTTGTAGTGACCTTGTCGAGAAAAGCAGCCGCCTCCTACCTCAATTTAACTCCCTCGCGGCCCGAGGAGAGACCCGAGTCCCATTTCCGACACGATGCTCCGCCACAGTTCGCGGAGTTATTCTGGGCGCTGTCCTTCTCCTTGATTTCGCAGTTTTTTGTGTCCACACAATCAAGTCTGTCGCCGGAATGACTTCCGCTCGAAGGATTTCAGTATAAAAGTCGCCCTGTCGAGCTGTGAATGGTTGGATGCCCAGCTAGGGAAGGATGGATGGAATAGTGTCTTGTGGTATTTCCTCAAGTACTATAACTAAGATAGACCACGTCAACAGCACACCTTACAAATGTTATCGTGGTTACGATTGTTTGCCTTTCTAAAAGTATCTGTGACCACACAACCTGTCAGTCAGAGACACCGAACAGCAAATACTAACAAAGTAGATATAAAATGACACTTTACTCCTCCCTAAAGGTGTTTCAAACAGCCCTCAACACATTAAAAGGAACAGTGCCACAGCTATAACATAGGAATATGTAAATGAAACAAGGATAAGTAAGTTTAGTCTCTCATAATGACAATATGCTAAAGCAATAAAGAAGATAGAGGGAAGCTCTATATTATGATGATAGCTATTTTGGAATAAAATAATGGAGTGAACGGAATGGGTACTTTGGCATTTATGCCACATGCCAGGAAATGTTGGTAACCAACCATTAAAATTCAGATAACGGAGTTATTATTTTTCACAAGAAAGAATAACACTCAACACAAATTATCACATTGCTGCGTTAGATACAGTGCAATCATCAGTCAACAGTCTGGGCGAAGGATTCCAGCAAATTATGATAGGACACACAGGTTTCATTGTGTACAAAAGGTTTTCTATTCTTTCGGACAGGTCTAATAGTCCATCACAGATCCATTAGTTTTCTTTTTTTAGTTTGGCAGGATGCACACCTTTGAAGCTGCAAAGTTTTGAAAACATCAATTTTACAGTTAGGACTGTTTGACTTTTAAACATTCTGAAATTGGAGCCTTAAAAATTTCTTTAGCGTTGTCATTTTACTTATTTTGTTTGCAAACCTTTGAAACTTTCTTTTGAAATCCACAGCGGCAGCAAATATGTATCTTCCAACAAGCTCTGGTGTCAGCATGCAAACCAGTGCCACTTTCACAGAACCGTGATACAAAACATCCAATGCCTGTGATAAGATAAGATAATACGTTAGTGATCCCCATAAGGGAAAATCTTTTGTGGCAGCAGTGCAACAATAACAATCTCAAGTACAAGATGGATTTACAGCCCGTGATGGAAAAGCAGCTGAGCGTGAACCTTTTTCCAGACTGGATTTCGCAGTGTGGCACGCTTTTCACGCTTTAACACGGGTGTAAATTCAAAGTTTTCGAACCTTAGGATCGAGCTTGCTTTTATTCTGAAACGTGAGTCTACAAACCGGAACCTACCTCTCCACTAGTTGCTGTAGCAACAAGGATGTCCCTCGGTCTGTCACTGTTTTCTCCGTTGCTCCTTGTGCTGCGCTGGCGACGCCACGGTGAATCCAACGGAAAAAAACAGGCATGGTGTTTTCCGAAGGGGAGGAAGGAGAAACGGCACCGACCTCTCAGATCGGTCACCCGAAGTTGGCCATTAGAGCGCGTAGGTTTTCTTTCAGCCGTTAAACCCATCAGGTGCAGCGGCTCCGGGGTATCCTTAGAGCCACTTTGGCCGAGCCGGGACGGAGGGTAGGGGGCGGCCGTTAACCGTGGGACAACGACGCGGAACTTGTGCCTCAGATTTTGTGGTTAGCTTTGTGGTTTTGACCAGACATTCAGCAGAAATAAAGGAGTTTCAGAATGATTTTGTGGCAAGCTCTGTGTTTTTAACAGTCATTCAGCAGGGGAAAGGGGAGTTACTGAATGCGAACGGCCCGGTTCTAGCGAACCGGCAACTTAAGCTAGCTCTCTACCTCTCCAAGAAGTAACATCTATGACGAACTTCCTAAAGTTCCTAAACCCCAGAGCCCGCTAGCCGCTAAACTTAGTCTTTCTATCGTCGGGTTCAAGCAAACAATTCTCGTTAATAACCACCTGCGAGGAACAAGTAACTAACTTTACTATGACTGTGAAATGACCGCATAACTGGTCACCGAGAAACTTGCTCAGCTATAAATGAAAACACAGCGGGGGTGCAAGCTTCAAAGTTTCAGCGTTGGCCTGGGTTATCCGGATAACACGGCGTGAAGAGGGTGTCTAGGTTTAAAGAATGTCCCCTAACATTAGTTTTTAAAAATAAGTAAACGTGTATAATTGAAGTCACAGAGTGATTTATCCGCGCTGTGGGCAAAGGGGAGCGGCACCGGAGGACTCAGAGCCGAATAGACGTGGAACAATCGTGGAATGCCGCTCATTATGAATTAGCCTCAGCACGCTCCCCTCACATGATGAGGGACCACGTGACTCGTCACATGCCAAGTTGACCGTTCCATCTGCAGCCAAAAAGTAATGGCAGCTCCTTCATCCTCACAAATGTTGATTTCTGTGCTTTTCCAAGTGCTACGGATTCATTGTTACTCCGTCTTAAAACAAAGAAATAAAGCAAGGAAAGACTGTGTTTTTTTGTTAGTTATCAGGTTAGTTAGTTTTATGATAATTATCTTTTCACTGGCACTGAAGTGGATTTTACTTGTCAAGAGAAATCCATCAATGCTGGCCAAATTACTATTTTACCTTGAGTATTGACCTGACAAGCATCCAAACCAGGTCATGGTACAAATATATACATTAAACATGCATTTTTATGGATTAAAACCTTTAAATTACGTTTTTGTTACATTGCAGGCATTTTGTTTACCCGGGATTGTTTTGGACTTGCCAGTGCTCCTTCGGTCTTCTGTTGATGAGGTTTACATCATCTCATGGAGTCTAACAACTTTCCCATTTGTGCTCTGTTTTACAGAGAATAATGGCAAATAATTACTCGGAAAAAATCAGACTGACAGGTATTTGGACTGCCAACAAATGTTTCATCAAAGCCTAAATACAGCATTAGTATGATATTCATTTTGTTGCCTTGTACACAAACTGCCTCCCTCGAAGATATGCAGTGGCTGTCAAAAATGGTCTGAATTAAGATGGTTACAAATACATTGGGAAGACCAGTCACATCCACAAGCATCAGATCAGGAGGGCCACCAGCACAGAGGGGCTTTTAATAGAGTTCAGTCCAGCATCAAAAATGTCAATCTATTCATCTTTATGGTTAGAGGTGGGGAGGGGGCGGGCATTTCAGATGCATGAGCAAGGATCATATTATCAAGTCCTTTTAATAAAATATATTTGCAAGTAAAATACACAGACATCGTGTTAGCTCTCAACCAATTTTGAAAAATAATTGTATAAGCATTTTTGATGCAACTGCTTCCCCCAAAAAAAGGACTAATTTTAAATATTTGCATTATTACAGCTGCAGAAACCTAAATCAGTCTTCATGTCTCCTTTTTATTGGTTTATGGTTTTCATCTGCCACACATTTATTAAAAATGTCATTCAAGCTGCTAAGTAGCATGGCATTGCCAGAGGTACAAAAAGGAAAGCATCTACCCAGAGTGGAATGGCTACACAGCGGAGCAGCTTTTCCTTGCACACAATCAATGACAACATTAAGTACATATGCACCATCTAGGGGTGTTACAGTGGCATGTGAGACATAAAGTAAGCAGTGTAGAAGCTTAAACTAAAAGGCTTAAAAAAAAGTTTTCTAAACAGAGCAAACAAAAAAACATTGTTCTTAACTTGCTGTAGTTAGTGGCAATAACAGTATCTTTCTCAGAAGTCGCCTATTTGCAGGGCACCGATTTTTCCTTACTAAAAAAAAAAAAAAAAAAGACTTTCATACTTTGCCATAATCTGCTACCCTACAAAGTCAAACCATTTAATGATGCTACATCTGCTAATTTGACATGGGATGTCTTAACTGAGAGGTAAATTTCTCTTCAGTGAGGAAACTGAATACTGATTGATACATGACAAAATTACAGCAGAGTTCACATCTATAGTTTAACCCATCTCAGGACTGATCATTACCAAGTGTGCATAAAGATTACACCTGAGTGGACAAAAACATGGCTTAGGTGTGTCAGAGATTGAAGAGCTCACCCAGGTCTATTGTATTACAACATGCACATAATCTTCAAGAGTCATCTTTGAAAAATTTTGAATTGTTGCCACAGAATGTTTTTTTTTCCCCACTTCTAAATTTGAACTGCCCTCATAAATATCAGCAAAGGCAACAAAGAAGGCTAGAGCTACTGCAGTCAACTACAGCCACCCCAAACTCAGAAATGTTCTGAAATGCGTATTTGGTAGATAAATCCTTTTTAAAAATCTTCACCTTATCCAAGTTGATACATGATTAAAAAGCAAACCTTAAATTACAAGAGTGACATTTGCTTTTGTGCAGGAGACAAGTTTTTGTAATCCTAAATGCCAAGAATTAGAAAGGAACGAGGGTCGGTGTTACAGGTTTGACCCTTGTAGCCATCATCGGTCCATCATGCTGAGGATCATCTCTGGGGTCAGGTCTCCATTGGGTGGGGCTTCAGGCAGCTCCATCTCTTGTGCCTGGTTCAACTCCTCCATCTGAATGGTTGAGGTACCCCCGCCAACTATCACTTCCTCTGCCATCTCCTCCTCCGGCTCTTGCTCGCCCCCCGCCTCCTCCTTCACAATGATGTTGTCGACCTCGCCGGTGGCCTCATCCTCCACACGGATGATAGTGGCTGTTGTAACAGCCTCAGGTTAGTGTTGGCAAACATACATTTTCAAAAGAGCTAAAATAAGTCACATGATCACTAAAAAGACTGGCTTCATTTTACATTTAAACCCTATTTTTTGGAAAGACGGTTTTAGCGATTAAAACCGAAATGCCACAGTGCACTGTTTCCACTCAATGGTAATAGCTTTGAGTTTCAGATCAAGACAAAAAAAAATAGCAGGGGGCAACTGTGAAAAGGACCAGGAATAAATCAAATGGTCAGCCCTGTAGTGTATCAGGGAATTTCAAGTTGAGCCTTGTGGTCCAGCACAAAGAGGGGGGTTTGAACCTTCCTCTGCGGTACCTAATTTATGATTGTTGAAAGTTAGCTCTTGATTTCAGCAAAGTAAATTCTGCTTTTAAGCTGTCTCTTGAGACTCTAGGATTTGTGTTTTCACAAACATAAGCATGCCCAAGAAATTATATTTTAAATTTCATGCCTGTTCCAGTAATATCATGATTACTGTCCGAGTTGTGAAATTCTTACAAAGACATTAAAAGACCAATATTGAACTTCAACTTGAGGAGCGGTTAACCAGATAAATATGGCTGTGTTAGCAGCCATGTTGCAGTAAAGCTCCTTTCAGCTTGTGAAAGTCCAGTGCTTACCATCAGGTTTGTTCTTTGGCGGCCGTCCTCGCTTTCGCTTGACTGGTGGCTCTTCAGGAGCAGCAATTGGGACAACCGGTGGGGCCTGCTCTACCTCAATCTCAGCTAACAGGTCCTCCTCATCTTCTGCCTCACCAACTTCGGCCTCTGAATTTTGATGAAAATGAAGATTACACAATATTAAAATACTTAAAAGCCACCAAGAGAATTACACGTCCAACAATGATGCTAGCACTACAATGTCCATTTAAAGCCTACCAATGAATTATCACAACTCTCTTTCCCTCCTATCGTTTAATATGAAGTCAGCCTCACAGTTATATACCATACAATTTAAAACTAATCGGACAATGACTGAGAGCATTTTCATGGAAGTTAACCTGGCATCTTACTGAGAGCTGACAATATGAAAGGCGATTCAATAAGTACTCATTTCTATCAAATTTTCAGATACGGTCAAACAGTGGAATCACGTGGCAAGGCTGGACTTGCCTGTGTCTTCATCAGTATCATCCTCATCTCTCCTGGCCTGCATCTTCCTCTTCCGACCACGGCGACTCTTTTTTGATGGAGTTCCATTCTCTTCAGCACCTTCGCCATTGCAGTGGTCGCTGTGACGCAGCATGGTGTTCTGTGAAACACCACATCACAGCTTGTGACATACTGTAGACAAGATAGCTATTGCCGAAAAATGTGTGTGCCCAATCTCGGGCTTATTCCTACCCTGCGGGTGAAAGTCTTGCTGCACTTGCTGCAGACGAAGGCAGTGGGGACAAAGTTGGGATCATGGTAGCGCTTGAAGTGCATGTCCAAAAGCTGCTTCTGCCGGAACGTTTTCTCACACTGACTGCAAGCAAAGGGCTTCTCCCCAGTGTGCGTGCGCTTATGCATTATCATGTGACGTTCCTAAGAGGTAACAGGGAAGACGTTAAGATAAAAGGAGAGAGGGGGAAAAAAATGTGCAAAATGTGCCTCGCTGTTTATACCTGTCTGCAGCAGTAGTCACACTGATCACACTTGAAACGTTTCTCATTTTTGTGAGTCTTCTGATGTTGGATGAGGGCATAGCGCTCATGAAAAACAGCGTCACAGTAACGGCATTTCTTTCCCTTCTCAATAAACGAATGCTGCTTGCGCAAGTGAACACCTTGGAGGGGCAGAAAATTGAATCAATTTCTCATCATTTCTCACTGTGGTTTTTGCTTAGTGTTGGAAGAAACAACAACAAAGAAAAAAAAAAAACTTACCAAGGTCACTTTTGCGTGCAATGACAGTATCACAGTGTGGACAATGAAACTTTGCCACATTCTCTGTGTGTTTCTGCAGAATGTGCATCTTCATGGTGCCACTCTGAGTGAAGCGAGCATGGCAGATATAGCACTCATAGGGCTTCTCACCTGTACCAGCGGAGGATGGATGGTAAGTGGATGACATGAAACAAACAGCAACGTCTAACCTTACAGGACTGAGTGGAACTTACCTGAGTGTGTCCTCATGTGTCTTTTCAGCTTGTAGGTATCTCTGCTAGCATAGCTGCAAAGACTGCACTGGAAGGGCCGCTCTCCCGTATGGGAGCGAATGTGCCTTTTCAACTTGCTCACCTAAAATATACCAAAAATGAGAATAAAACAAGTTTGGGTAAAGAGAGAGAAATTCTTGAAATCATTCATGTTCAAATGGAAAAGGAAAAAAAAAAAAAAAAAAAAAAAAAAAAAAAAAAAAAAAAAAAAAAAAAAAAAAAAAAAAAAAAAAAAAAAAAAAAAAAAAAAAAAAGGGGGGAAAAAAAAAAAAAAAAAAAAAGGAATAATTTCCCCCCAACCCTAAAAATC
>CAAKHD010020026.1:281283-338081 GCA_901007705.1 Fistularia tabacaria
ATTTATAAAACAAAAAAAAAAAAAAAAAAGAAAAAAAAAAATTTTGGGAAAAAGGAAAAAAATCTTAAAATAAAATATATTTAAAAAAAAAAAAAAAAAAAAAAAAAAAAAAAAAAAAAAAAAACATACATCAATGCAGTCATGTAAAAATAATCCACTATAATGTATATCATTACACAAGTGGGTGGATAATATACAAAATGAATATGGGATCACTTGCCTCCACACTGCAATAGTCACACATGGAGCACTTAAATGGCTTCTCGTGTGTGTGCTTGTAGCGACGATGACGCACTAACTCTCCACTGGTCACAAACGCCATATCACAATCTGTGCATTTATGTGGACGTGTTCCTAGGATATTTTGGAGAAAAATCAGTTTGTAAATCAAAAGGCTATCTTCACTTTCGCTATGTGTGGACATTGCAGTGCCTGCCAGCATACATATTTGCATCTTCACATGCTGTGTTAAGTTTAAAACAAAACAAAAACACCAATTGTACCCAAAAACAGAGGTGTCTCTGTGACATACCTGTATGTGTGTTTAGGTGGTTTCTCAGCAGTGTGACGGTTCTAAAGGCTCTTCCACACAAGTGACATTTATGTGGTCTCTCATCTGTATGGCTCTTCATGTGTCGATCCAGATTGGAACGCCGGGGGCAGGTGTAGCTACACAGCTCACACTGGAAAGTCTTCTTTACACCTTGGGGGGGGGATACAACCAATTAAGTGCACAGTGCCTTTTCCAAACAAATCACCAAAAGCAAGACTAAAAGATTCCTACCTTTTTTCTTGATCTTGGTTGGCTTTGGGGGCTTCATGTTGCCAACAACTTTTTCTGCATTCACCTCTGAAAGCAGTCCCTCCTGCTGCTCTTCTTCAAAATCATACACAGAAACATCCATGTCACGATCTCCTTCAGCATAGCGCAGGCGGCTCTTCTTTCCTTTCTTTCCTTTGCGGACAGTGGTAATTGGCTGATAATCTGGGTCCTTTTGCCATTCTGTATCATCTTGCTGGGGCTCAGGAGGTTCCTGCTCTAGTGCCACTTCTTCCTCCTCCTCCTCCTCCAACCTTGAGCCCTGCAGCTCATCATGGACTGCCTGGAGTTCTTCTGTTTCTACTGTCTCTACTTCACCATTAGCTCCTACTTTCACCACCTAGAAAAAAAATGCAAGATGTGTTGTATTCTCTCTCCATATTCTTCTGCATTCTTAGTACTTCAAGCAAAACTATTGTAGGGTGTGCATAATTCAAAAGGACCCATGTTCACCTTTAGCTCAGCTTTGTCTTACCTGGAAGCCTTCTGGCAAAGGAAGCGTGTGGCATATAACCGGCTCTACATCCTTATTAGTTGCTGATGCGTCGACATAGGTAGCCTGAAGCCCCTCGACAGTGGTTGTTGTAACTGGCATTTGAACCAGCTGAAGTTGACCAAGACCCAAAGCAGCACCTGCCTGCTCTTCCATATTCACAACCTGAACAATTTTTTGGGAATTAATTAATAAAAAAATGTATCTCAAGGGGAGAAAAGGCAGAAAGCAACACCCTTATCAGCTACTGACCTGAAGGGTGATGATCTGACCCTCATCTCCGCCACTAACTGTCACTGTGCCGCCCCCATCCAACACCTCAGTCTTCATTTGCAGCAGTGTGGGGTCAAGAGCATCCATTACCATCATTTCCATGTTGCCCGCCACCTCCACCCCTTGTGGAGCTCCAGCTGCCCCCTGAATGGCAGCATCTCCACCCTCAGGCAGAGCCTTCCCATCAGGGGCGAGGGCTGCAGTGTGGGCTGTCTCCATGGAAATTACATCGCCCTCCATGGCAGTGGCCCAACAAACACTCTAAAAACAAAAATCAAACATGGAATGAGGCCTCTTTAAATGTTTTAATACCGAAACATACACAACAATCACACCACCTTTCATGAAACACACAAGGGCCATCACAGGAAAATAGTATAAAAAGATCAGAGGCATGGTAGTCCGCTTGTTACGACAACTCACTACTACATTCATTAAGTGTAATGACTACAACTCTGCAACACTGTCCGGACTGAGACAATCATTTTATCCCAGAGGTGGACCATTAAAATACTTCAACATGTACAGATTTTTGGACTGTTCAAAATCAAGACACCCCCCTTATTTAGTTGGCAGTAGTCTGACTACTGCATACATTTAAGAATTTAAAAGACTACTTTTTAGACTCAACTTTGTCTCCAAGTTGTCGTCAAGTTTTGTTGCTTATTTCCCCCCCCTTGCACAATGAACCGCCCCAGGGTTGTGATTGCAGGCCGGCGACGTCCACCCCCGGGTTCAGAGACCACTTAGGACTTTCAGGCCGAAGTTTCACAGCAAATACCGGCGATGAATAGAGTCTCCAACACACTGGACTCGGAGGACAATTTGACGTAGAAGTGTTCTAAGATTGGGGCTGGGGGGGTTACGAGAAGGTGGCGGTTATGAATCTACAAGGATGCCGAACGGCGTTAAGCCCCACGGCAGAAGACGAGATGAAGCTACGATGTAAGGTTACATCACGGCAGCGAACACCGCATTAACTTGGCAGTACTTGGCCGAGCCGTATGTAACGATAGTTTAAGGAAGTCCAAACGCATGAAAGCCGTCGCGGATGATCGGTTAAGCCGAAGAACGTATTGGAACTGAGAAATCTGACAGTTTGGAAAGTCGTTATTTGTCCCTTGTGCTAACCGGAGTCTGAGGACATGACTTGCATCGAGCGTCTGTTTGCCAACAATAACGTAGATAACGCAATCCGTCGATCAATCACGGCCCCACTGTGGCTTTTTAAAAACTCTGATGACAAACGTTTGGACTTAATCGAATAGGAGTTTGATCGCTCGACGCGGCACGATTGTTACATTGGCAAGAGCCAAAACAAGAACTTGTGTTTGTTGGTTAACTGGGAGGCGCGAGATCGTCTGAAACAGGAAACAAAGGGCACGATAAGATGGACGTCAGGCCTGTACAAACTTAAAACAGAAACAGAGATTAAGAACGCCATCTCTGTACGATTACCCCACAATATCCACACAAAAGCACAAAAAACAGTCGCCCGACACAGGGAGTTGCAGTTTAGAGATGGATTTAGTGAATTTTGGATAACGATAGAGGGAGACAAACACCCCCCGCCAGCCGGTAACGTTAAGCCCTACCGTGACACCTAGAGGCCGACGTCAGCTCCTACAAAAACGTTTCCGTGTTTGCAGGCTAAGACCTTGGTTAACTCACCTCGAGTGTTCCTTTTTCTCGTTATTGTCGCTTGGCGCCCCGCAGGCTGCCGATTCTCGAGTCGGTCTGCCGCGGACGTCTGAATGAGCTGTGCGCCGAGCTGATAATATTCTCCCGCTTTACAAGAGAGGGCCTCACACAAAATGGCGGCCTTTAAAAGCAAACGAGCATGCGCCCGTTGAGTGAGGGGGCGTGGCCGCGCTGGAACGAAGGCGCCAGATTTGAATCCTGGAGTGGGCGCGGCCAAAGATTTGACTGACAGTTGATTTTTTTGTCTGACAAGCACGCTTGATGTGACATGCCTCCTGCGATTAGTAGAGGTCAACAACAGGAACTCGGGATCAGGAAACATTTTTTGAAAAAAGTAATTCATAGATTCACATCCAGAGGGCGGTGTGATACTTGACATCTTGCACACTCAGTCACGATGGCATGTTTTTTTCCTTCAAGGCTTTGGCAATGAAGTGAGCCATAGTAAAGACCAGGAGATGTACTGTCAGCCACTCTGTGGCTATTGTAATCTCATTGTGTTTATCTAATGAAAATGATGAGCGAAAGACATCTAATTGATTCTCATTTTGTGAATGTAAAACATGGATAAATATAAACTTCAAAGACAAGAATTCTGAATTTCTGACTTTAATCTGAAAATTACTTTGTAATAAGATTCTCAAATTAAAGTCAGAATGAGATTTTAGTCTGAATTCTGGAAGAAATATAGCAACACCACCAGGACACAATGAAATGTCTGAAAACAAGGAGGTAGCATGTGGAAAAAGAAAGACAGCTCGAATAAGTGAGAAAGAAAACGGCCGTAAAACATAAATAACGAAGACAATGAAATCAAGGAAAATTCTGACAGAATTGAGCCCTAAGGGAGAGTAAAATTCAAAGCTGGTTGCAATGGAAGTTTCTGAATGCTATCCACCATAGGACAACTCTAAAAAATATGTTGAAGGATGATGATGATAGGGAAAACTCTTGATAGGGTGGCTCTGTCCCAGCGTGTGTATCCCAAGTGCGGATTGAAGTCATCAAGACTTGGCATTTGGAGCAGTTGGTGGGCAGTTATTGGAAGATTAATTTGAGAGAATATGGGAGCAGCCATGCACCGCAAGATTGGTTATGAGTCATTAAAATGGCATGTGATAGAAAATGAAACTCTCGAGAACAGAGATGTAGTGAGTTTGCTTGGTCTTCAGTTATCTTAAAGGATATTTTCCACAGATCAAGGGAAGGTGGCAGTTTAAGATGGATGGAGCTTTGTGTTCAGGCATGGAATTGTTTAAAAAGTGCATCCAAAAATATAAAAATTTTTACGACAAAGAAAGTTGGAAATTATCCAAAATTGCATAGAAACAAACAGTGAAAGTTGAGATAAAGATTTCTGACAGAATATTTTGGTGCTACCTTTACACTAAGAAATCATTTATGTATTTGATTAAAAGTGAAATATTTCATGTGATCTCTGTGAGATTCATTTTTACTGATTCATTAAAATGTTCACTTGTGTGGTCTGGATTATTGTCCTGCTGCATCACCCAACTGCATTGATGGTGAAGCTCATCTATCAGCTGTCAGGAACTCAACTCCATTTCTTTAAAAGTGACCCAATTATCTATGAAAAATTAAGTGAAGAGGCTTATTTTGAAACTGAGGGGCAATTACTTTTTTGCATGGGCCTTTCGTAATTGAAAAGCTGCTTTTTGTGTTTACATGAATAATATTTTTCTGAATTAGTTTGATGACATGAAAAATGCGACAAACAATTGGAAGTGATAAACTTTTTTACAGTTTTGTGTAGGGTATATATTTTCTTCAACAACTGTACCGATACACCTTAACAGTGTGGAACATTCAAGCTCTCACTTTAAGATTGGATTTAGCAATAATCATAACTGCCCCTTGTACGTTCAGGTAGGTCAATGCAATGGGACAGAGGACACCGGTGGCCAATTACTGGATCAATTTGAGAGGAAAAGGAGATAGACATGTCAAGAAAAAGGTTCTGCAGCTATCCAAGGCAAAGGAGGGTCAGCAAAATCCACATACTGGCTGGGCGACAAATCATACAACAAATGTTTTGACAGTTTGGGGGAAGGAGTCTGGAGCAACAATAGTGCGGCCTATCAAAACTGTTTGGATTTTTTTTTTTATAAAAAATCAATGTGTAGAGCTACTTGCCAATAAACACAAAAATACGACAACACACATAGTCAATATACTCCTCAGCTCAAGAGAATATAAACACAACAGCAGTGTGTGGATCGTTTCTGATGAAACAAAAGATCCTCAAACTGAGCCCACAGGGATAGCAATTGTTTTCGGTCATTCTCAAGTGGGGTTTTACAAAAGAACATCTGATTTACAGAGTTTGAGTGCAGCTGACTAATGAGGGTAAATGGAGGGAACAGTCTACAGCAGCATGGTTCTCTTCAGTTATTCCATGTCAACACTCAGTAGTGTGAAGACAGGTGTTTTCCGAGGGGCATCATGATGAGGTCTGTTTACTACCTCGTGCGTACTATCAACTATCATTATGACGTGGACCACAGCTCATTCTGGCATCAATGGAAATGAAAGAGACGGACAAGTTGTCAAAAGAAGTTGTCAAAAGAGAGGCAGCTGAATTCCATATGGCATCAAAGTTAGAGGGAAAGTCACATGATCAAGGAAAGCATTTGACTCTTGTCAGAAATGATGTAAAACACATCACACACAGCAAGATGGAGAAGTGGACACAGCAATCTGAACAGTACACTGTTAATTACAATAACAGAATCGGGTGGGGGAAGAAATACAAAAAGTATACTGAGGGATTGAGACAGTTCTCAGGGAATAAAATTGAAAGAATTGAAGTTTGGAAGTAATGCGGACTGTGGGAGAATGTCAAGCTTAGAGTTGGTGGAAGAAGAAGGGGAGGCACAACTGGACTGGAAAACCAATCAGCACCTAAGAGTAGAAGTTTTTGAAATTACATGGATGCACACCGTTTTAAATCCTCTTGAAAGAAGAAGAGGCCCTAATTGTCTCTGGTGTGTACACTAACATCATATGAGACATGATGAATCAAAATCTACATTTTGATATTCATAGGCAACTCTTCCATTGGATTGTCTATCACATTCAAAAGCTAAGACAATATATTAAATTATATTAATTATTGAAACGAGCAGAAGTAGGTTCTCATGTCGTGCAATGTTCCATAGACTTTGAGAAAACCGCACCTCCATGATTAACAGTTTTATTTTCTCTAACATCAAATCTGTATTATACTTCACTATGCTATACATTGCTTGCCTCATCATGTTACTATGAAAACTCCGGCAGGGCACATGTGGAAAAGCTATCTCAGGTTTGCTTTGTAGGGCAGAGAGAGAACTGAGCAGGCAGAAGGCAGACAATCCGATGACCCCTCCCTGAAATGTGTGGATAGTTTTGCAAAATGTGGAGGAAAAATAAAGACAGAGTTTGAGTGATTAATCATACCACGACTGTTAGTGAATATTTACAAACATTGACATTTAAATCAGTGTGTTCAGAACCAGAAACCCTTGGTCTGAATATTTGATCATCAAATATTAACACCAGACAATGCATTTCTCAAAATATGCCTCTCTCGCCCTCCAGAGGATTTGAACAATTTCAAATTTCCCAAGAAATTTCTCCACGATGAGTAACTGTGTCTGTCGGCGTTCTCTAGGGTTTTATTCAAAGGACAGTCTCAGTGTGAGAATCGGAGACAACACGTCTCAGCAGGTTATTTGTTCAATCTTATTTATTGACAAAAGAATCGGTCCCCTCAGTCCCACTAATAGCATTTCTATGCCTCATTTTCCGCATATAAAATAAATTATTAATTTGTTACATAACCCATGGAACATTTTGTCCATTTCTTATATATTCCCATTTCACCCCATTCAAATGTGCATCCTTGTCACCAGCAAGATTGGCACAGATTGAACAAATGTCAGTGTGGTCACTCTGTTTCGCTACCCTGCCTCTTCTTATTTTATCAACATCTTTTTCTCATGGTTTCCTTCTTGTAGGGGAGGGGGCAGAGGAAGGCGAGGTTCTGTTCTCATATCTGTCAGTCTAGCCTTCCTGGCTCCTCCCACCTCAGCAGAGGCATTACATACTGCTGGTGCTTGTGCTCTTAGCAACGGTGCCTCAGCAACAGAGCCAAGGCAACAGAGCTCCACGGCAACAGCGTGCCGTGTCTCCCCAATGGAGCTGCCATTGGGCGGACCAGCGCTCAGGCACTACACCCAGAGCAGACCGAGACCTCACCGACAAAAACTGAACTACCGCCCCAGCAGACCACAGGTACTGTTATATGGAGGACTAGAAAGGCTTTGGAAACAGCAGAGTGTGAGGGAAAGGTGGAGTGTGTGTGTGTGTGTGTGTGTATGTGTGTGTGTGTGTGTGTGTGTGTGCAGAGAGAAAATGGAAGGGAGAGAGGGAGATGCAATAGGGTACAGAGGGGAGAGGCAGGGGGAAGGGAAGGATGGAGGGGGAGTGCTGTAAAAGATGCCTGGTCCCTGCCTGAATAAGGCAGTGCCATTGTACCGGTCACCAGCTGCTTCAAGAAACCACAAATGCCATTTTCATGCGAATCAGGAGCATGACAGCTTTAAATGGATGCAAGTGGCAGCCTGGTCCGAATGTTTTCTCGCTAGCGTTGGGAAAAAAAAATGCTGCTGATGGCCTTGCGTTTATTTTTTCATCGGATAATACTTCAAAAATGAGTGTGTGAGCATCTCCGTTTTTCACTGAGCTCATTATGTTGTCACATAGCTATTTGGCTGGAGACATAGTCACTCCCATAGAGCCAATGGCCAGGGAGACAAAATCCAAGCCATTCCCTTGACAGGATATCATGTAACAGTGACTTCTGCTAAATTTGTGTTCTGCAGCCAGCCTCTTGGCTTTTATTGCAACTTGTGGGCACAGATGTTAATATGATCAGGGTGATTCAACACTATATAGCTACAATTTTGATATCGCATTACCTACACTGGCAAAATGAGTTACCTCGCTCTCATTCCTCATGTAAAATCGTGTGACGCCCCCCCATCGTACGTTACTGAGCAACTGACTCCCAGGAGGCTGGTTTGTAGCCTGGATGGATAAGAGATTGAAACCAAAATACACCTATAGAAGCAGAAGACACACTGGTGCGAGAGTGTGTGGGTTTTGTGGAGGTCAGGGTTACATAATTTAAAGTTGAATTTGATGCATTTATCCTTTCATCATCGGCGTGCTTCATCCATTTGTGTAAAATGTCTTATTTCTTTCCCTGTTCATTCGTGTGATAATTAGGAGACAATAATAGAGAGTGAAAATGAAGTCCACGAGCTCATTGGCCGAGTGGATGAGGGAGTTGAAGAGTTTTTTACCAAGAAAGTACTTCCTACAGATACTACAGATACTACAGATACTACAGATACATCGTGAGTATCACATGTTCCCAAAACTGGTTAGCCAATATTTAATCTAGATGTTGGTTAAATACATTTCTATATTCAACTTAACTCACTTAGATTACTGATGGATTTACATTGCACTCAATTTAGGAAAGCTCAAGATGAGGAGTCCATCACAGTGCATGAAGTGGCTCCTGCCAGCTCTGCCCCCTGTCCACCCCAGACAAAAACGCTCAGGAGGAAGCTCGGTGATTTCTTTACACTTAGAAAGAGACGAGGTATGAAATCAGAGACGAGCCATGAGGGGCGACCCAAAAAGGCCTCCATTGCCGATCTCATTCGCCCGCTCAGGGAGGTCGCTAGAGCTGAAAAGGAAAAAGATAAGGACAGAGTGAAGGAACATGACAAGGAAAATGAAAAAGAGAAAGACCCACCAAGTGCGGTTACAGGGGAGTCAGTGGTCCAGGAAACACCAATATCAGGTGCTGCCCTGCTGAGAGGTGAGGCGGTGCCCCCCCGCCGCGCTCTAAGAGAGGGGAAGTCCCAGTCTCTCATTTTGCTATCTGGATCAGCTGCAGCGGGAACCAACCACACTAGAAAGGTGAGTTTCACTGCAATTATGGTCTTGTGTGTCTTCAGCTCCATAGATAAGCTTCACAATCATGGCTGTTGCTGATTTCAGAAACAGTTTGAAGGCCAACATAGTTTTGAACAGAAACTCCACCTCATGCTTCAGCGTATTGGAGTTTCCAAGGCTCAGCAAGGGGAGACACAGGTGTGTGTGTGAATGTGGCTGTCTTGGTTTGAACATTATGTTTATTCGTATTTCATATCTCCATTAGAGGGATTAAATGCCTCTTTTATTCCTATAGAACCCAGAAAGAGAGATGAAAAAAGCAGAATCTGAAGGTATGTCTCAATATGCATTTTGTGTGAAACATTGCTATATGTGGGGACAAAGTGTGTGTTGGTTCATTGAAGGAATCATAACTTCCTTCTAAAGACATCAATGTTCTGACATTATGTGACGTTATGTGAATTATTTATTAGAATCAAAGACAGGTTCAGATATAGGGACTTTCTCTTGAGGAAAAATATCTTAAAAATAATGTTTGTGTCCCAGGAACCATCATTGACAGTAAAAGTGAGCCACCTGCAACTTTCACAAAACCTAGAACGATGTCCGCATCATCAGGTAAAACAGACACCTCAAATACACTGTTTCACTCTCATAATTATAATAAAAAACAAAACAAAAGAAAAAACAATCAATTGTCAATTGTATTCTTTTTTAGATACGAGGCATCCAATTCGCCCAAGTGTATCAGCACATGAATCTGCAGGGAAACCTGCTTTGCTTCCAAAGCCAGTTATTAAGCCCAGCCCTGGCCCTGCAACATCTGGCCGTAACACACCTGAGAACGAGCTCACCCAAATACAGGAGCGGGAGAGTAACACACCAACTAAACTCACTCCAACTGCCACTCCATCTGCCCCTTCTTCTCCCGCCCTCAGTGCTACCACCACTTCAACTGTACCGACAATCTCAAGCTCAGCCCCCGACTCGACCGATTTGACAATTTCTCCCTCAAGTACTATCACTCCCACCGACTCAGATATTTGCACTGACTCCGTTAGCACGACTGCAGCAGCTGCAGCAACAACAGCTATTACACAGCTTGACAGTATAGTCTCCTCCCCTGAAGTTATTACCAGTACAACTGAACTACCCATCTCTAGCCTCCCAACAACCCTCGCAAGTACCACTACACCGACAGAGCCCCTCGCCCCTGTCTCAGTTACCTCTACTTCCTCTGAGCACATCGCTCTCAGCCACCCTGTTACTTCCAGCTCATCCACAACAACTCAACCTTCGATTACCACCGCAACAACTGTTTCAGCTCCCAGCAGCAAAAGCACAGTTTCCACAATAGCAACAAAGCAGCCTGCTAAGTTGACCCTGCCAGAGCCAAATGGTTGTGTCCTGGCTGATGTTACGACTGCTGCTGGTAGTGATGCAGCTGAATGCCTCCATAGCACTGTAGAGACAGTCTCTAGCAGAACATCAGAAACACTATCTGACTTCACCACCTCCATTCCAGTGACTAGGGAAGACATCACATCAGTGTCTGCCACCTCCTCCAGCACAGTCACTTCAGTCTCATTTGATACAAAAACTCCAATTCTGCCTCAAAACTTAAGTAGTGCCATTACAACTGCTGTTTCGGCCAATACCCCCAATACTAGTTCCTCCACTCTTGGCTCTGCTGCCCTTCTGCCATCTAGTGTCAACTTGTCCACCTCCACCCCCAGCCCCACACCGCCTGCCTGCATGGACATATTGTCTAATTCCTCTATTAGTCATCCTGATACCCCTTGCCCCGCTTATACTTCTATTCCATCCACTTCTTCCAGTGAAACAAACCCTACTGACTCCACAACCACGACCAACGCTAATTTAACTGCAGCTGCAACACTCATCACTGACTCAGACCCACCGCACCCGAGCAATTCCAGTACCACAGTCACATCGACTATCTCTATCCTCTCTGCTACTGATAACTCAAGTGCGGTTTCTCACCACCTGGCCAGCCCAACACCCTCACATAATCATCCTGGCCAACCTACTGATTCACAGGCACATCCTGAGGAAACACCCAGTCCAGAGCCTGCAGTAAAATCCACGTGTAAGCTTCGGGTTTTGGATATACATGACATATGATTGTATGGATGTTTTTAATTGTTTTTTATATATAAAAGCAGTGAATTTATATATTACTCTTTCACCAGCAGCTGTGAAGCTTGAGGTGGCCCAAAAGAGCATGCAAGCAGAGAAAAAAGATCCCGAGGCAAATGTGGATGATGGGAAGGAGAGTGAGAAACCAGCTCTAGCTGACAATGAAATGACAAGGGAAACGGTGCAAGAAGAAAGCATGAAACCAGAGGAAGTCACCCTGACAAGAGATGCCGGAGTGGGGGATCGGGCATCAGGGAAAGAGGGTGCATTGTACCGTGCTGAGGAAGTAGTTGAGTCTCACAGGCAAGAAGAAACAAAGTCAGTAGATGGCAAATGATTAAAAAAAAAAAAAGAAATTGCTAAAAATGGGACCAACTACTGTGACGGAGGCGGGAGAGGCCACAGTAAAGGGTAAAGGGTAATGGGTAAATGATCCATGGCATTTTCCACAGGGACCATCACACCACAGCAGCACACCACACATGGTGGGCCACTGGACCAAAGAACTGAGATCCCCTTGGTGTGACGTACTCGACAAATCCAGCAGTGTCTTTGTCCTTTTTTTAACTTGCGTTTGAATTTTGCATTGCACGTATGATTATGTACCATGAGAACTATTGTGGTTTTAAAGACACCATGTTTACAATAGATGGATACAGACATAGTTAAGACTATTAAATGGAATTATGAATTGACTGAATGATCCCAAGTTTCTTTATCAGTATTTTTTTTTAACCAAATTAAGAGATTTTGCTAAGAAAAGATTAACTCAAGGTTTTTTTGGCAGTCAGTTAAGTTTTTTCAGTTGTCATGGAGATAGCTCAGGTGTCACCGTCAAATTCTCTTCTCCTCTGCCTGTAAAAAGATGGTGTTAGTTACCACATTACACCAGCCAGATAACAAGTGAACATTAGATTAGGTAAAACTCCTATGGAAAGGGATTTTCTTTAAATAATTCTCATTCAAGGTCACAAATGAACTTCGAGACTGCTATAAATGTTTGAATCTTCTAGGAATGAAATGTACTTACGCAAATGTATTTTTAAAATTCATCTTTTAAAAAAAGGCCATGTATGTGTTTAAACATACGTTTTATGATACAGATCCATATTAAGAGACATTTTATGGAGGCATTCATGTCTCCATAAAGAGGCATTTAATTTTTAGGTCATCAATGTAAGGAGAAAAATAAATGTACCCACATGACATCCACATATTAATTCATATTGAAGTAGTCCTTATGATAATGTGGAAGTGATAGACTTAACACTAACATTTATTTTTATTTCATAGTGGAGCTCATTAGAAAATTGATATTTTCAGGTCAGGCTGCACTTAAAATGGAGCTTTCACAAAATATGGCAGCAATTTTCTCCTAAACTTTTCAGAGCAATCTAAGCTACAGCAACTGCTTTTAATTAAATTTACTACAACATAACTATGTATTGCGGTGTATGTACTGAGGTCTCGTGGTTCTTTTGCCAGGTTGTAGTTGAGGTTCATTTCCTGTGGCATCTATTGCTGGACTGTACTTTGTTTTTAAAATAAAATACTCATTAATTGGGATATATGAGGTACTCATTGATCTTGCAAATGTACTTGTGTGAGTGTGCCTTAATACTGGGATTTTATTTATTTTGGACATTCATATTGTTGTTGTAATCCACTGAAAGTGTTCCTTGGAAAGGTGGAATAATGGTCCAAAGGCATTAGACATCATGTGAGCTGGAAACATAAAGTCGAAGAAAAGAAAACTGTTGAAGATAAGTCAAATAAAATGTATAACCATTTAGAATGGACCTTTCTGTTAAAACGAATGCTTTTACATTCATATTGATTGATCTTGGGATCACTGACCACTTCTTTAAGAGTCAGTAAGACAGCTGTTAAACACATTTTCCGCTGAAGGGTACTGAAAGACTCCGCTGGGGTTTATAGAAAAGAAGAGGAAGTAGAAAATATTCACCAGCTTTCCTGTTTTTATCTAATTATTAACAAAAATAAAAAAAGATTAACCAGTGCAAGTGAATAGGTGACACCCACCTGCATAGTGAGTTTATCATCCACACCAGCAGGTGTCGCTAACGGTAAGCCTCGCCTTGAATTCTGCATTAACCCGGAAGCGAACAACACCGGGAAACGACGGTGGAAGAATTGTTGTGGAGCGTCCAAGCGGGCACATTGTATTTTCGTTGCTATTGTGATAAACCGGCGGGTTGAAAAGCAGCTACCAACCGAGGAAATTTAACAGGAAGGTTTAATCTCACCGTGCACACCTTCGACATGTCGGTTGGGCCCCCCAGTCGCTCGTCCGCCGGCTGGCCGCGCGGTGGTGCCGTTCAGTTCGGGAACAAATACATGGGCGGCCCCGCCAAGCCGCTCACCCTGGAACGGACCATCAATCTGTGAGTTGGGAGCACGCATATGAAACAAAGAATAATTGGTGTTTATTCAGCGTGATACCAAACGTCGAAAAACGTGTTTAAAAAAGGAAAGCACGTTTTTTTACTTAACTCTTTTCGATCGACGTAAAATGCGACTTCGCGACACCGATCCTCACACATGACCATCTATAACCCGCTAATATTTCAGACTCCTATGAGTTTGCGTGCAAAGAGTCGATTCAACGAACAGCTCGATTAAAAGGCCAAACTGCACCGCAGTGAGTTTTATTGTAAACTTTGACAGATTGCTGACTTATGTCACTCTTTCAAAAGCATTTGAAAAGGAATCTACAACGCTTTTCTTTCAATACAGCTTAGAATATTGTCCTATATTTTCACAATATATGCAACTTGAAGTAACATTTTCATCCTTACAGTCATCAGACATTGTACCTCATATAGCAAGATTGCTTTCCCTGGTTGAATATAATGCCTGTTATGTTATGTTCCAGATATCCTCTTACCAATTACACGTTTGGCACCAAAGAGCCTTTGTATGAGAAGGACAGCTCAGTGGCTGCCCGCTTCCAGCGGATGCGCGAGGAGTTTGACAAGATGGGAATGAGGAGGACAGTGGAGGGGGTGCTGATCGTCCACGAACACAGGCTGCCTCATGTCTTACTTCTGCAGCTTGGCACCACTTTCTTCAAATTGTAAGGACATTTAGTACACGGCGTGTTGAATGGAGTTTTCCCCATTGCTGTCACTGATGGGTTTTAACTCCACAGGCCCGGTGGAGAGCTGAGTCCTGGTGAGGACGAGGTGGAAGGTCTGAAACGGCTAATGACTGAGGTAGCTACATCATGACAGTCTTCGGTGCATCTTGTTGTTTCTTTGGCGGGTACTTCATGGGGTTATATTGATATTACATTTGGGTTTAAGATCCTCGGAAGGCAGGATGGTGTGAAGCAGGACTGGGTGATTGATGACTGCATCGGCAACTGGTGGCGACCCAACTTTGAGCCGCCACAGGTTAGTATATTGAGTGACCTGGATCTATGAAAACTTGGCAAATTAGACATTACAGTATTTGTTTGATAATCAGTTAATCATTCTGAGATCCAAATGTTTTAAACACAGCGGTCAACATTTCTTTGCCTGAGAGTCCCTGGGCTTCTTTTCAGCTCTTAGCTAAGAACTGGACACACAGTCTCAGTCACACTGACTTTGACTGTTTATCAAGGGAGAAACAATGACGTTTTCAGTCAAATTGGTTTAATGAAAATGCATGTGTTAGTTCTTCATGAGTTACATATGTAAATAATGGCTCTGCAATTTAATTAAAGACTCTCACACCTTTTTTGCTTTGTACATCCAAGTCGAAACCTAGAGACACTTCTGTGAAACAGTGAGTCAGCAGTTCATCTTGATTGGGCTGTGCTTCATGTGCCTGCACACACTAATTGCAAGCTGCGTCTCTTGCAGTATCCCTATATTCCAGCTCACATCACCAAACCCAAGGAGCACAAGAAGCTATTCTTGGTTCAGTTGCAGGAAAAAGGTCAGTTTATTTACATTCACGGAATTGATTGAAGACTGAAACTGAATTACTAATACATGGAGACAAATTTATGAGGGATCCGGAATTTGTGTTTGCACAGCGTTGTTTGCTGTCCCAAAGAACTATAAACTGGTGGCAGCTCCGTTGTTTGAACTTTATGACAACGCCCCTGGATATGGACCAATCATCTCCAGTCTGCCACAGCTACTGAGCAGGTATTGTTTGTGAATTTTGATAAATGGATACAATTTCTCAACAGAAATACATTGTCATAGCAGCTTGGTAGAAAATCAATACATATCATTTGGATGTAATGATCTTTTTTTGTCCCTTTGAAGGTTCTCTTACAGTGAATGGAAATCTTGAAAATGATTCTAATCTTTCATGGTATGAAAATAAATCCTAAAGATTTTACAAAGAGAAAATGGAACTAATTACCTGAAGTTTAGCTGGTAGATAACAAAATTTACCAAGGAATTAGTGTGCAACTACAGGATAATGAGTTGGAACGCGAAAACATCAACATAATAACTGTCCACATGTAATTATTGAATTAAATGTGTAATGGTCAGATAATGTGGAATGTTTTTTTTTTAAGTGGAATTGAACTCCTCATGGTGCTAAAGACACTTGATTAATTTTGTATTGTATCTGAATATTCCAGAAGCTATATCATATTTATCTGACCTTCTGATGTTGTATTTTATCACCTCTACATCACTCAGCCTTTATTTTCAGCTCAGTGGTGTTAGAGTGGATTAGTGCCAATATAAATTATTTGACAACAGTCAGCATTTTGTGGGCCAGTATGGTCTTTTGTATGTACACTGTACACAATAAAAGCATATACAAGTATTTGTTAGAACTGGAGTGAAATAATTTTCAGTGACCACAGGAGACATTATTTGAGTAAAATTCTTAGTATTATAATCTTACCTTTTTATTTGGATCTTCTGTTCTAGGTTCAATTTCATCTACAACTAATTGGAGCGAGCAGAAGGTGCATCAGGCTGTCTCTGTGAGCGCAGCCCTGTCAGAGCGAAGCTTGAAGATGAAACATATTGATGAAAAAAAAATGCTTTTCCACGCTGGCACAACTTTCACATACGAGAATCTTGTTTTGTTCTGAACACTGAGAGTCCACAGATGTTTGTTTTGCGCAAGAATTTAAAATGTTTTTTTTTTATCTTGAAAAAAAAAAAATAGCTTATGTTGTACACAAGTTGATATTCCAGTATGTAAGACTTTAGGCCCTCTCTACTGAGGGAAGTGTTTGATTAAACAAACTTCAGCATTGAATTTCCTGTTATTTTAACCTGTAACTATGCTGTTTTCTTCTTTTTAATAAAAAAAACGGTCATTTGAATGTTTTTTTTCTCAAATTCCAAGATCATACAAACAGTTATTTTATTTTCTCTCTGTGAGGTTTTTTTTTTTTTCTGCCTGCCTATAGATGACAACAGATAGTGTCACATTTTTTATCTCAATTCCAAAAAAACACAAGAGATTGTTGAATTAAAAGGAAGCTCTAGCATTTTGAATCAAAGAGAAACTTATTATTCCAGTCTTAAACTACATCCAATATAGATTTTACTCCATGCTGGAGACAAGCACACTTACCAAGAGAAGGAAAATCAAACATGTTCAGATTGATTTAACAATTACTGCATCTTTCAAATGTAATTGATTCTCAGCAGAAGGGAACTCCTCATAGCCATATAGTATCCTGGTGAAGCCCACAGAGCTAAAAATAATGTACTGGTAATACAACCAGTCTGGTGAAAATGACCTTTGGCTGTAAGTTTGGAGTGTGCAGTTTTTGTGCCTTCAGGTCCTGGTCAGATGGGCGCTATCTGTTTTGTTTGCCTCACCAGAGCAATGTAATAAAGAAGTGTATTGAAGTATCAAGTTGTAAAGACATAATGGACACTAATAATAAAATATAGCCTTATATGTATAATTTATCCATTACAAACACAATTACTGAAGAAAAATAGCAACCAACATTAGTTATGTTGCAGTGTGTCTTTACAAGATGTGAGTAGACTTGACTTTCCTGAAGTGTAAGTCAGAAAAAAAGAAAGGAAACTCCTTCGCAAAAAGGGATTGGGGAGCCATGCCCCTTGCTATCATAGCGCCCTAAAATGACATGGGAAGACTGAACCACTTGGTGCACACACATGAACAACTCTAAAGCCGGCATGACGGTCTCAAGTGATCTTTTGATCTTGCGTGAATCAAGCTGTCTCATAAGATGCCCCTCACTGGCTGCATCAGGAAATAATGCTGTGGAACGCATTTCACACTGAGGGATTTAATGGAATTGTAAGCTCAGCAGAATGAGAAGTAGAGCAGCACTTTGGTAAATCAGATGCTACCTGGGGCAGAGGCTTCCCTGGGGACAGTAGGCTAATGCAAAATATATTTCATATGTAGGTTAATAAAATGGACAGGCTGTTGCTCCCTCCCTGAATGTAACCTGCATATCATCATTTAATGCTCACACATCAACTACCTGTTGACTTGAGGATTACGGGTTGCAGAGGATATACTAGGAAATGTTGGACGATGTCAGTGTTGAGCCAAATCAGTAAAAGACAATCATAGCTGTGCTGAAAATACAGGTCAATGAGTCTGAATCAGTGGTGATGCAAACCAGGCCCAGATTAGTTCACACCCCTTAAACCTCTGGGCTGAAAATGACCCTAATTCATTTCTTGTGCTATTTCCTGAATTGTGGACGATCCCTTTTTTTTGGCGGATATTTAAAAAAACATTTATTTCCTCATTATATTCTACCAATTTTTTCAAAATATTAGCTTGATTTGGCAGCTGAGGGCGAATCAATATTGATTGAATTTTCATTTTTGGGGGAACCATTCCCCTGAGTTTAAAAATTTGAATGTTATAAAGACTTCTAAAAATACACACATTAAGAAAATGAAACATTGATACAATGACACCAGAGCTAGCGGTACTAATCCTTTGGGTGTTTGAATGTGAATTTCATATAAATGTGAAACCTCTGTTAAATGTATAGAGAAATAGGAATTAAATAAATAATGAGGATTTGTAGTAATCAAAAACAATAATAACTACCTTGAATATTCAATTTTGACACGATCTTCTTGCCCATTTTCTTCTTCATTTTTAGAAAAAGGGCCCCCTGTGCAGCTTCTAATGGACAAACAAATAAAGCATTACTTGAAACCTCATGACCATAAACTCCATTAACAAACCAAATAAAGAAGTTTACTCAATATTAGATTTGATTTAACAAGATACATTTGTGAAAAAAAACAGTGCACTCAAAAACAATTTCACAAGCCTTTATAGCGGCATTTCTTAGAAAAAAAATACATTAGAATTAAAACCCCGTTTTTTAAAATCTCTGATGTAGAACTGCTCACACTAAACAGAGTAAAGTGACCTATTAGACTAAAATGAGACTAAGACTAAAGTGACCCTTTCAAATGTTTTTCAAGGAGAGTATGAAATGAATTTAACGTGCACGGTCTTTAAATATAAGCAGTGCGGTGAGGAACAGACAAAACGTTAAAAAGAAAAGCCAAAGATGTCATAAAAATGTAAATGATAAAAAATAAGTACTACAAAAGGGCCCGTCTTGCTACGTCATTTCTCCGCGACGCAGGGGCCATTTCACGTGCACGTCTTACACGTCCAGAAACACGCATGAGGCTAAAGTGATCGCTGTCAAATCTGACAGTGGACACACACTTGGATGGCGACTAGGCGACGGCACGGCGAGTGTGACGGCACAGACGAGAGGAAGCAGAAGAAGAAGCAGAAGAAGAGCTGCGAGGAGACCGCGGAACTTTCCGTGGTGTTTGAAGACGAGCAGGTTACGCGGAGCGCGAAGGAGGCGTGGTGCCAGAAGACCTGCTTCAAACACGGTCAGAGGAGACACATCGAGCCGGAGCCACTGTCACGTGTTAGGAGGCTGTGAGGCGCTAGCTTGTGTATTATTAGCAAGGTGTTATCAGCTAGCCTGTGGATTAGCTGCTCAATGCTAACGTAACAGCGGGACACTGCACTCAGTCATACCTGGGATTATTGAATCCAGCGTGAGATGGGCCCAGTTAAATCCGAAACTGAAATTTAAGAAAATCCACATGCATTTGAACGACGAATGAGTTATGGTCGTAGATTTAGTTTTTGTTGTCACTTGATTTATGCGGACTTGCAAGATAATTTCAAATCAAATTATGTTTGACGAACAATAGCCATTCTCTGCAGAATTGTTAAGAATCAATAACACACACTTTTGCTGAGTTCCCAATCTCATCTTTCTCTGCATTATTCACTGTTTTCATAATCATGCCACGAGTGACTCAGACCGAAATTAATTTAAGAAATTTGCAGGATCATTCAAGGAGGGATACAGAATTTACAATTAAGAATATAAAGACAGAAAAGTGTGATCATCTTTGTCAAAGGAGGGAAGTGGAGGTCACAGGTGTCTGGGATTTCTATTTCAATGATAAGGACTTTCTGCCATGTTTTAAATCAAATATTCTTTCACTTCCTTGATACAGCTGGTCCTTACTGTGTTCATATACAGTTTAGTTCATTTGCTTTATTTAACATATGTATTCATTAAATCTAATTGTTGATACTTGTCAAGCTGGCACTTCCATGAGTACACTTTAGTTTTTTTTCAATAAAGCTGATTTATAAAGCTTAGAGCAGACCTCATCTTTGAGAAAAGGCGGCTCTTGCAAACTCATTCAATTTTCTTTATATCATTCAGAATGGAAATGTTACTTTTGGTAAATGATTGTGTGCATTTGTTTCCTGAGCTGCAGATATGGTGCCATTTCACTGCATTCAACCCTTTTTCAAGCAGAAAAAGCTAAAATCATCTTAAGCTAAAAATGTATACTGTACCTCTGAAGTTCAATAGTGTTGATCAGGCTGTGTATCAGTAGCTGTGTTGTTATTGTTTAGGTGATTTGGAGTTGGACTGCCATCCTTTTCCCCACTGCATCATTAAAAACTTCATCAGAAATGAGACCTTCATGGAGAATCTGCAGAAGGAACTGCTTGGACTCAACTTCCACAACAAGTCCAATGATTTATACAAATTTAAACAGGTGATGCTAAAACTGCTCAGTAAAGTGGTTTCTCCTGTGTGGCTATGTGTTTTTGAAACAACTGTTTTTTTTATACTTGTACAGTCAGATGACCTGAGGAAGAGAACAGAGTCACACATTGCAGGACTGAGGTGTGTGTGTGTGTGTGTGTGTGTGTGTGTGTGTGTGTGTGTGTGTGTGTGTGTGTGTGTGTGTGTGTGTGTGTGTGTGTGTGTGTGTGTGTGCGCGCGCGCTCACTCTGTGAGTGTGTTTGTGTGTTTATGTGTTAGGGACGTGCAACAAGTGGATCCAAAGTGAAATGGATAATCACAGGAATTCCGGAAAACCATCTCAATTGTCACTTTCTGGTCCAATAAATCCATTCCCGCTGAGGACGACAAAGCCATGTCGTCTATGTTTTCGACTTATCTTTAAAATATCTTTTTCGACTTGAATTTTATTTTTCATTTTCAAGTTGATTTTCAAGTTGTTTTTTTTAAATCATTGATTTTTTTTCTCAAAATTTTCATTAGTTCAAAAACATTTAACCATGTCCTGAGCTGTGTGATAAGAGATAGCTGTGTGCCACGTCTATATTTTCAGCAGATGTGCTTCTTAATATTCTGCACTTCCAACAGTGCCAGTGTTTTCAGCTTTTAAGAAATTGAAAAAAAGCTTGTAGTATTAGAAGATGTGATCAGCTGCAGTATCTTTACACACACACACACACACACGGAGGTATGCACCGATGGACACCCAAGTACAGGGATTCCCACTCCCTGCCCATTATTGATTTCAGCCTCGTTGTGATTCATTTGAAACCGTAGGGAAAAGGAGGTTTCGTCACATTTGGTCCCCAGATGAGTCACACTTTCTTTAATATTGGGGGTGGGTGGAGGGGATAAAGATAAAAGTAAATGTACAGGAAGGAAGCCAAACTTTAGGTTTACAACTGCAAAGCTTGGTTAACTGAAACGCTTGAATCCATGGACATCCCATAATGATCATTTTGTTTCAACGGGGTTGCAGAAATATGTCAAAGCAGATAGCAGGGCACTTATTAAAGGCTTCCTTGTGCTTTGATTCCAGTTGGATATAGATTATATTGACTGAGCACCTGTCCGAGTTGATGGGTCCACCCACGGTTCTGATGGAGAACCTTGAGGAAAGGATGGAGACCATCCTCCGTATAGCCAGATGATTTTGTCATATCCTTGAAAAAATTGAAGAAGGATGCGAGACACGTTCAATCCAGCCTTTCAAACCCAAGAGCAATTTTGTCTTGATCAATTTTCCTGAACCTCCATCCTCAATCAGTTCTTTTAGTTGTTTTCTCATATCTCTGATTACAAAATGACAAGTGGACGCTTCACACAGTTTCCAACAATGAAACCGAACAACCGTGCACGTCTGGCTGTCTACAGCAAACTGATGGCTGGCAGAAGTATCAATAAATGAGATTAACTTTCGACTGAAATAAAATAAGATAAGACAGATAGATACATTGATAGAAACTAATATTCAATTACAAATGATAATACTAATCATGGGAAAAAATAATAGTTAGTTATTACAACAATCATTTTCAACAAAAACAGCAAAAATTATATTGATTATTATTATCATTGTTGTTATTTATATCATTATTACATTCTACTACTACTACTCCTACAACGACTACAAAAATAATGAAGTTAATTGTAACTGCTCTGTTCCACCCCTCCTGCTTCCATAGTGGATGTGATTATGGAGTTTTAATCCCTCGTGTGTTTTGTTGACAAGGGAGTGAACATCCGCATGATGAATGATGGCTGTGAGAGAGGAGGGAACTTTCTAAAGCCCTCACTGACAGGTCCGACGCTAAAGCCATTTATTAGAAATCCGGCCATGAACTTAACTCACTATTTTTTGAAAACAACATATTTATTAACAATATTAATGGATATAACAATGAAAGTTTAGCACACTCTGGATCTCTGTTTTGAATAAATATGCAACTTTTTTTTTTAATTCATTAAAAATTTTAATAACATAAAAAATTACAATCAGCTTTCCCCCTGACGACCACCATCTGTGGGTTTCTTTGCATTGTTTATTTTAAAGTTCATTTATTGATAACACTATCTGCTATTTGGTTGATAATTATAATGTTGCTAGTCAGTACAAAAATCCAACACAACATTTTAAAGGCAATATATTTTTGAAATATTGGTGCTTTTTTTGGGTAAATCCTTGCTTGAATATATATATATGTAATGTATGTTTTATCCCCCAATTGCATGATTGAAGGCTAGTTTCTTCTAGGTCATTTAGAAGAAAAAATAGTTGTCCAAAAGAGTTTTTCTAAACTTTGATAAAATCTATAGATCCCAACGAGAATGTGAATGAAAATATTTGTCTTTTAATGTTATTTGGAGTTTTTCTCCCAAATCAATCACAACTTCAGTTTCAGTTGTTTTGACCTCTTGTTTTATTCTTTTATTTTTCTTCCTTCGCCAACCCCCATGCAGTTTGAACAGACAAAGGCCGTAAAATATCTCCAGATCCTGTTCACAGATCAAATCGTAAGCAGAAATGTGTTGTTGATGTTCTGGTTCTGGTTCTGATTGCATGGTTTTTTGTTTTTGTTTTGTTGTTTATTTAATGGAGGAGTGAGGCGCCTGAGCGATCCTCTGTAACCAGTGAGTTACGGCCCTTTGCGGTTTTAGGAGCCAAAAAAAAACAACAAACATAAATAAATTAATAAATACATTTTGAAAATGTTAGAACCACAACAAAAGTATTTATTTTCTCTTCTTTTTCCTTCTTAACGTCAAACAACAGGAAGCACGCAGGATTCGTGATAGCAATTATTTAGGATTGTAAAGTAAAAAAGAAAATTAAACTACAGTATTTTTGAAAAACACTCTTAATTTATCATCTGCTTCTACTTTAAATATATATAAATTCACATTTTTTTCCACATCACAGAGAGGGAGATTAAAATACAATTGCCAAATTTTTCTAAGATAAAAGTCATAATTCTACAATATTCATTTGTTACGTAAAAAAAGCAAAATATGCAGCAAGACAGTTTCTTACAATTTTCAGGGTATAATTGCAACTCAATGTTTAAAACAAAACTCATTTCTATCGTACAATGAATCCTTTGCATGCATTTCCTTCTCCAGCCATCAGGGGCAGAACAAACCCCCTGACCTCCTTCCATTGAGATGGAAAAGATTTCAATTGCAATCGAAAAAGGACTTAAGTACATGGTTTCTCACAGTTTTCCTTTTTCAGACACTCATTGCCACCCACTGAACAGATTTCTGCATTAGTCATCATTCCAAGAAGATGAAGATCGCCACGCTTCTGTGCTCTCGGCTCGATGCCTGGCAACACCAACATGAGCGCCCCGAGAGTCCACAGGCATTTAAGGACAGTCTGTCCTGTTTCCCGGTGGACTCTGGAATCAAAGGCCTGGTGACAGCAGAGCTAATGAAGGACAGATCAGACAAAGGGAGATGGATGGAGATGATTGCGTCAGAGGATGAGGAGGGGATTTAGGGGGCCGGCCTCTAATGAGGGACAGATGACGGCAGCCTCCCAGAACGTGGAGATGCAAACAAAATCCTGCTCGTCCCTTTTGGCCGCCTAGACTATGGGTAAACAGCCAAAACATCCATGGCTGCTGACATTAGAGGAGCTGAGACCAGCTGTGACATCAACAGAACAAACTCTTCATCGGCCCAGAACCATGGAACCAGGGCCTCCTTTATAAGACCTTCATCCAAACACCATCTAACCAGACCCAAACTGGAGCAACCTGTTGTCCACAACCATGAAGAGGGCAGCTGTCCAGACCAAGGGGTGTTCTCCTCGACATGGACAGGAAGCTCAGTATCCGTAACTCTTCAATAGTGGACCAAAAACTAATGGACGTTCTGAGGGTTTCCTCACAAAGAAAATATTGATTACTGCAAGACATTTTTAAACTCTTAATGAATAAAAGTATTTGAAGTCTTGCAGCACCGTAACACAATTTTCGGCCCTATTCTCCCTCTAGCCTTTTCTCCTTTAGCCCAGGTGGCCATTAAATCAAAGTCCAGACGCAGCAAATAAAAAACCCTTTTACTGTTTCGAGGCTGAAACCTGATCTAAGGGGCCGGGATAATCATGTGACCAGTCATTGGGGTGCAAACCCAGCGGGAAACTTGGTTGATCGGACACTTCTGAGAAAGTGGATCATGAGACAAGACAGACCCCCCCCATAACTGACATTTATCAGAAATGATCTGGATGTGGAGCCAAAAAAACGACAATGATAATAGAAAAAGGTAACAGCTTATTTTTCTCCTCCTGAACATCTCTACTCATCTACCTCTTAGCCCCATTTGGGCCCTCTCTGGGAGTTTCTTCTCAGCGGCTTTCACATTCCCACAGGGATGGGAATGTGAAATGGCTGCTTCCAAACACAGCGATCGTTACTGATAAAGCGTCGGGCGGGAAAGTTCGTACATGGACGAAGCAAATTTACTTTACAAAAATGAAAATCAGGAAAATATCAATTTTTCCTGTTGACAGTTGTTTACTTTTATTACTTTATATTATCATTGATAAATCTTGATGAAAGTAATTTTCTGCTTAATTTTCCTCCTCCCCCCAATAAATTCTGATACTTTCATCACCAGTAAGAAACCTGTATATGGCAAGGGACTTCAGCCTCCTCCTGGCTCATATTTGTTTTCTAGGTCAGAACGTGGGACGTTCCATGGGGGAAGGTTACATGGGCCAGGTCACATCTGCCTGCCCTGTCACAGGTATTGATCATGATCCACCAGGATGACCGAGTGGTTAGGGCGGTGGACTTAAGATCCAATGGACAATAGTCTTTGTGGGTTGGTAATAAGTAGAAATTTTAGGGGCAACATGGCTAGGGGGTTATGTCAGTCGATTCCCGTGCTCGCCCTAGCCTGTCGAAGTATTGTTGAGCAAGACACTAAACAGCCTCCCCCTAAGCGGCTTCCGACTGCTCACTGGTTCATCAGGTTTCAGGTTCATAGGTTAAATGCAGTTGTAAAATTTCGCTGATGAATGTGACAAGATAGATCTTTCTGTCTTCTTTCATGTCCAATATCTGACCAAATAGCTCCTTTCAGCCATCTTTAAGAAGTAAGATATTAAGCTGTAACCACGGTGACGCAGTCAGTGTGGTTCATCCTTTCACAGACACGCAAAGGAGGATTCAACAGGCTTTTTCCACTGTTTGACTCGGACTTGGAAAAATTTCTCATTTCCAATCTTTTCTTTTCTTTTCCCTTTTAAGCAAGAAGAAGAGATAAAAAACAACCAGGAAAAAAGAGGGAGAGAAAACGACTTCGGACAATGGTCGGTGCCAACTTCGGAACGAAACCTCCCGCCAAAAAAGACACAACAATTCCCTGAGCAAGACAGGCATGCAGCACAGTGCACAACAGATACACACCTCAGAGACACAACGCAGGATAATCAGCTGTTTGGCATGAAAGTGTCTCATTGGCTGAGGCCGTGCAGAGGATCGACAAATGTTTTTCTTCTCGAGAAAAATAAATGACTTCAAGACTTTCAGCCCTATAATCCCATTCGACTGATTTGTGGACGTCTAGTCGGGACACCTTTACTACACAGTTGTAGAGTGATTGCCTACAAAAAAATATTCAATAACAAATGAATAACACCAGCACAGAAGTGGAAAAAACCTTGAATTGACAGAATGAAAAAAATGGATTAATGAGGTTACAAAGATGGAGTACTCTTGGAGATCATGAGGTTATGTATTTTCAAAATAAAGATGAGAGGTATGAGACAAAGGTTTTAAATTCACGAGATTAAATTGTCAAACGTGCAAGAAAAACAGCCGTCAGAAATAAAACGGAATTTTAAAAACACAGAAAAAATTACGAGACTGAAGCAGCAAATTTGACTGATTTAACTTAAGTGAATTTACATTGTAGAAAATGTGAGAGGAAAGCAAAATAGATATGTGAAGTGAGACAAAGTGGCAAGGAGTTGAAGCTTGGAGGGAGCAGGGCTACGAGGGATCGAATGGTGGGTTTTCATCGGATTTATATTCAGGCTTTTTTTTCTTGCACTAAGTGGGATTTTTTTAATCTCTCAATAGATGTACATTTCAATAAATATATATTTAGATGGCACACCTGCATCAGACTGTGGCATATCACAAACAGGAAAGACTGCTGCAGGAAAATAAATGTGTCCTTTGTTATTGGTTTAAATCCCTTCAAAGTTTTCATACAACAGTATTGAGAGTGAAACCACAGCAAGTCAAATGTAAGCATATTTTAAATGCAATTTGGATTTTTTTTCTCATTGTTTCATTCTACTTATTAATATCTTAAGAATGGTGGCAAAATTACATATTGATAGTATTTCAATGCATTTTTTTTGTTCATTCCATGCATTTTCATTTTTATCGTTTTACAGATCATGGAAAATATGTAAGGCCACAGCGCCCCCCTGTGTTTTCAGCCACTTTCCATCATCATAATGTAATTTGACCTATATTTTTCTGAACATTAAAGTTGTGAGTACAGTTCCCTGAAAACACACAACATTTGGAAAGGCATTAGGGCCCCAATAAGTTAAAATTAAAAAAAATGATGTCCCGAGAAATAACCTTTCTAACAAATTCAAGTCTAAAAAGGGATAGTTGTTAGTCTGGCTCCAATCTTTATTTTTTTTCATTTTATTTGTCATTGTCCTTTAAAACGTTGGAGAACAAATCCCCCAAATAGTACATTTGAAATACATTATTTTTAGGTGGATATTTTGACATTTATGGCCCACTTCCTACATTTTTGCTACCTATGATGCTGCCGGTCTGTAGCAGGAGAATCATGTTCTTATACACATCATTCCCCTGACTCAGCCATGCAGCTCTAGCATTGTCCATCTTATCAGAAGAATGAGCAGACTTCGGATGCTAAAGGCTTACTGTAGTTAGCTCTTGCAGCTAGCCCTACTTTAGCAGTTAACAGTTTATTTTTGGCTCCATTGTCAGCTGTTCGCAACCAGCCCCTGCTATTAGCTGTTGTCAGATAGCTATTTGGGACAGGCCCATTTGTAAGCAGCAAGTTGTTTTGAAGTTAGCCCGACTATTAGCAGTTTTGTGGTTAGCCGCACCATTGGCAGTTAACAGTACACATTTAGCCCCATTTCTAGCTGTATGCAGATGGCCTTCCTATTAGGTGTTTGTGAGGCATTGTGGCTCAGAGGCTTAGAGGGGTCACCTTGGAATTGAAAATTCCCTGTCTGATTCTTGCTCACCTCCTAGCCTGTAGAAGTGTTGTTGAGCAAGACACTGAACTCCTAACTGCTCCCCTGGCGCTTCTCATGGTTCATCCATGAGGGGTCACATGCAGTGGTTGAATTTTACTGATGTTGCATTGTATGTATGTATAATTGAAAGTTGAGAATGAAGGGCTTTCTCTGTCTTCTTAGGCGTTTGCGGTTTAGCTACACTGTTAGAAACCACCCAGTTTTGCTGTTGGTGCCTCTCTTAGGAGGTGTCTGTTTGCCCAGTTAGCGGTTTACAGTGAGCCCCATACTAGCAACTGCCTTTAGGCCCCCTTGTAGAAAGGTAGTGGTTTGTAGTTTAGTTACACTACACTACACTAGATGGTCCTCTGTTCGTAGTAAGTGATTCCCCAATGGCCCTTCTGCTAGCAGTTAACTTTCGGGTTTGTCCTTGCTGCAAGTCAATTCTCTCCCGCCATTTTGCTGCATATCTGAGTGAAATCTGTTGCTTGCTGAATCAGATGACGCGTTAATAGTTTACTGTTCGTTAATGGCGACGCTTTATCTTTGCGCCCCTCGAACTCTCTCACTTGTTCACACCCAGCCCCCTTGCCCTCTCATCCAAAACACATTCACAGCCAGTCGGAAATAACAGAACTCTGAACATTTCTCTCAACAGTACTGCAGGGTTGCAACACTGCTCCCCCCTCACAAAGACCCTCTACCTGAGGGTCATATAAAAAGTCCCTGAGGCTGGAGGCCTTCTCTGTCTCCAGGGCCCCCTTGGATAAACAAGAGTGGCTGCACTTCAAGTCTCGGGAGAGCCTGCTGATGAGCAGGGGGTGAGTTTAAGGGTGGGGGAGAAGGTGTGGGGTTGGTAGGGGGAACAGTCCCTGAACCTGGAGTTTTAGCTGTTTTATCTCTGGAGGTAGGAGTCTGGAAGGACAGATGTCACAATTTCTTTTCTGTCTCATGGCTGCTTTCTGTAGCAGATCACGAGCAAAGACATTAGTTGACGCAATCCAATCCTGGAGCCTTCTGTTGAATTCTGCAGCTGTGTCTGCCAAATGCCATTTCAACTGGAGTCCGCAGCTCTCTCCTGAACATGAGCAGGGCAGGTGTGCATGAGGTGGATATCTGCGCAGCTAGCCTGTTGACCAATAAGATGAGGGGTAGGTGCATGTCACAATGTTCTGAAGGGAGGATGGCGAGTCGTTTTGCAAGGGTCCTGTTAAATCATTCCACGTGCCCATCACTCCGAGAATCCAAAGGAGTAGTTTGAGTCTTGAGTGTCCCCAGACACTCACAAATAGCAGAAAACATGCCTAACTCAAATTTTCTTCCTGGTTTGGTATGGCATATGCCTATGGCCATTACTTGAAATAGTCCATGGCGGCCAGAACATAACGGTTGCCATTGTCTGTGCAAGAAAATGGGCTCATTATGTCCACTGCCACCATCTCTATCGGGGACCCAACTGCCAGCTGCTGAAGCTGGGCGCGAGACTGCTCTGGGGGGACCTTTGTGCGCTATGTAAAGGTCACTGCAGCATCAAAGGTCTTCAACATCTCTCCTGAACAGACCCCAGTAGAAGCCATGCCAGATACGACATAGGGGCTTTGAGACCCCAAAGTGTCCTGCCACTGTGATTCTGTGAGAGGCTTTTAACACTGGCTCTCAGGCTCTCACAGTGCTTTGGGGACCACCACCTCTTCCCCTGCAGTTGGATATTTCCAGACTCTGGAGCACTCCCAACTTACACTCGAAAGACCCCTAACTTTGCAAACAGGCCTTAAGCTGCAGGTGAACGCCCAGAAACCTCATTCCACTGTGGCTTTCGTCCTAACTCCACTCACTGTAGCACTGGTCGCAAATCAGCATCCTGTTCCTGCTGTGCTCTCTTGTCAGGTGAGTCAGCAACCTGCATCTCTCTACAGACAGACCCCTCTCCATCCTGCACAGGACCTTTCTCCCACATGGAGCTCCTTCTCACGAGCTTCTCTCTCTTCGCAATATCGGCAGCCATTCACAGCACAGGGGCACCAGAACATGATGTCCGCATTGGCATGTTGAGTGCCAGTCCTGTACTCCACTTTAAAGACATACAGTGCCAGTTCTTCTGTCCAACGTGCAATGTGCCCTGCAATGTGCCCTCCTGGCTCCTAGAGGGAAATTAACCAATGGAAGGCAGGGTGGTCAGCTCGGACAGTGAAGGGCACCTGAAATGACTGATTGCCTGAAATGACTGATTGCTCTCCAAATAGCAAGAAGTTCCCTGAGTGTCTCACAATAATGCCGCTCAGCTTTGTTGAAAGTTCTACTAATGGTAGGTCAACACTTTCTCTCCCTCTGCCCCAACCTGACTCAACACTGCCCCCATCCCAACATCGCTGGCATCTGTGTCCAAGAGGAATCGCGGGTAAAGATCAAGGGGAATGAGGATGGGAGACTCTGTGAAGGCCTTCTTTAAAAAGCCAAAGGCCTGTTCACACTCAGTTGTCCAGGAGAAATCACTGTCTTTTTGCTGCAGGTGGAAAAAGCGTTCAGCAATGCATGAAAAACCACGCACAAACTGCTTGTAGCAGGATGCCAGACCAATGAAGCTCTTCAACTCTTGCAGATTGGTGGGGACCGGCCCGTCTCTCACTGCAGGCACCTTCTCATCCAACGTACTGATGCCTTCTCAGCCAGCCTGGTGCCCCCAAGGCTAGGTCACCAGTCACTGTTTGCGGCCTCAAGAATCAGGAAGCTTTATTGTCATCGTACAGTGTCCCGTACCACGAAATAACTGTTCTGCTGTCCGCAATGCATTTGGCCGGCATGCGCCTGCGGAACGAGCAAACACGTCAGTCACTGAAGGCGCCATGTTGTGTAAAAAAGAGAGGGCAAGGGGGGAGGGAGGAGGGGAAAAAAAAAAAGGCACTCCCACATTAAGCTCCTGTAGGGGGGCTCAGTGATACCAGCCTTCTTAGGCCGGTGTCGGGGGGCCAATGAAGATAACGATTGTTTTGGGTTTAGGCAGACACTGCAATTTTCTGTCTGCCTTGAGTCTTTTCTGGTCCTCCCGATGTTGATTCAATTGCCCAAATTAAGTGGATAATTTCCGTCAAGCCGAGCTGTGAACTTCTCCAAGTCAGTATCAATCTTTGACAGATGCTCATTCAGTCTACAACAGAGTTCGTCTATCATTTGAGTTTGAGTGTGACCAACCTTGCCCATTCCTCCAACCATGACTGGCAGCTTCTCAAGTATTGCCTGCTTCTTCCACATTTTGTGTTTAATCAGGAAACCATCAGCTCCAAACAGCAGCATACTTGATATCATAAATCCAATTACATAAATATCCTCAGCGTCCTCCCCTGAAAGGATCGACAGGCACACAATCCTCCACTTCCCCCAGTAGTCCATCGTGTATCCGGCTATAAACGTTCCATCGGGGCATGAGGGCTCACCTTCCCCCTGTCTTCTTGTTGAACAAAATATGGTCAATGACGTTGAGAAACCAGCTAATAAATTCCATTTGGGGATTTTGGGGTTTCCTACGAAGGGTAAAAGTGAGGCTCTGATAGTCCAGTCAGAGACAGCACAAGACAAAGAGCAGCAAGCAAGGAAGATAAGGGAAGGAAGGGAAAAGAGTCCGCCTTCGTTCAGAGCCAGTGATGAGAAAAAAAAAAAAGTAGTCACTGTAGTAGGTTCAAATTGTATCCCTGCTGGGATCACGTCAGGACTTATCGGTGTTGCTGAGGAGCCAGTGTCGACAAGGGCTATGCATGGAGCACCCACCAGGCTGATGGGAACATGGCAAAAATCTCCTACAACCACCCTTGCAGACTAAGTGGCGTCATCTGCTTCTGGGGAAGGTCTACTGCTGGGTTCTGTCCTGCAGGGATGGGCATGGTGGGACACAGGGGCACGGGTCTGCATCGTCCCTTTTAAACAGACCCTAGGGGCATTTCCCTGAACACCCGTCTGCTCCCAGACTGCCCATACACCCAACATGCAGGAAGGCCCTTGCGAAGGCTGGTGCCGTGGCAGGATGGATGCAGTGACAAAGCAAGGATCAGGTCAGTGAACTCAGCCGGTCATGCCTACTTTTCTTGGTCCTGGCCCTCCTGTATTGAAGCTCATCAAGGTATTGAAGCTCATCAAGCTCAACAAGGCTGGCCCCGACCTAGTCACTATGAGCAGACCCTCTCAAGACCTCCCTCTCCAAGGCTAGCTCCAGTGCCTCCTGCAGAGCACAGGGGTGCGCTAGCTGTGTCTGTATGCACAGTCCTTGGGGAGTTATGTCACGAATGAACTCATCCGTGGCCAGCTCCCTCTGCACTTCAGCAGGCATGTGGGCATGTGTGTTACGGATTTTGGAGGTAGGACCAACATGCAGACACAGGACTCCGCAGCAAGACAGACTGGGTTTGAAACAGCAAGTTTACTTAGACCAATGAACAGGTACACACAGACTGGGTAGGGGGACACAGGGCAAGAGCAAGTGACTAAGCGGAAAGCGCAAGCATACACCGACGAGGAAGAGAGGCCGGGCGGCTAGGCAGAAGGCGTTGGCATACATTGACAAGGGAGGTGGCGGCATAGCAAGATACATGGGTTTACATCACTGGTGGGAATGAGGAAATGGGGAAGATCAAAGGAAATATGTGATTGCCCCAGGAACCAGTGAGGCTCAAAGCTCTGGCTTTTAAGCCTTCACTTATGTTGGGAATCTGGACCAGCCTTGTGCTCCAAATCACATGGCAATCCCAGCAGGTGTGAGCTCGCCGAGTGTACGCCCGCTGCGAGCCCAACCCTAACAATATGCTCTTCTTGCCAGGGTTTCAATGTCGTTTCAATGAGCGACTCCAAGGCCTGTCTCTCCATGTTTGACAGCTCTGAGCGCAGAACACTAGCTTGATTGCATTGTCCAAAATGCCTTTGCAGAGTACCAGCTAAAGTCCTGTCGGCTGTGCTAAGCAGCAGCAGGCATGGTGGAGAGCTTTATTGTCCTCTGACCAGCCTATGGTTCCTCCCAGTTCGATTTACCAAAATATTTATGCCTTGAAATGGAGCTGACTACAGTGGGCGCTGCCATTCCGGCCCCACTTTGCCCTTGGTGATCATTTTCCCGGCGGCATGCTCTTCCACACTCAGTGAGCCATAGTCTGCATCGGTAGCCAGCTTCTTCACTGTCAGTCTCAGGCGAGCATAATGCTCTGGACATTCCCCCTCCCATACGTGCATTCCTGGACATACTGTAGCAACTGCAGGGTTGCAACCGTACTTCGACATGGTGGAGGTAAAAACCTTACAAATCACAGACTTTCAAAAGAAAACCAGAATAACAACAAATAATAATCTCACTGAGTACAATAGAAAGTCGAAGGTCATCTTTTATTGCACAATAAAAGATCACATACCATGTTCTGACTCCAGATTGGTCCACATGGGAATACAGAGAACTATAGTTACAAATAAAAACTAAAAAAAGAAAGAAAAAACTCCCCACCACATGACCTACTTAATCTTGATGTTTCTTGATTTTTTTTTTCCTTCTCTCGATGTTTTAAGAGGAATATTGAACATCAGTATCATTGCAGTTGGTTCAGTAAGGCTGTGAACCATCACACAGGTGACACTCACATTTATCTTGAACCCTCAGTTTTCCAGCTAAATCTTTTTACCGGCTTACATCATTGTCAATGACTCTTTTTTTTAATTTTTTTTTTTTTATCAGTTTTCTGTCAGCATGCCTGTCGAAAACAAATGGCAACCGTAAGATTTTGTCAATTAAATTCTTTCTTTTGTTCTATTACAAAATATGGAATAATTCCAGGGTATCCATTCAAACTATTCCTGTGACACGCCATCATTTTGAAAAAAGTTTCTTTCATATCTGTTTTTTGCAAACGATTTGTTTGATTTTAGCTTAGAGAAAACTTGTGGACTTGTTGATTCTTTTTGCGGAAATTACGGTCAACAGAAAAAAAAAGGCAAAAAATGTACACAGGACTAAAATTACCCTTTTTCTACAGTACTGTTCATTTGCTTTCAGAGCCTTTAAAAAATAAAAATAAAAATAAGACAACTTCCTTGTTCGGTCTGGATATTCCAGTTTGGACTGAACCAAATGGAGGTTTGAAACGTGTGGATCAGGGCGTGTTCCAATTAACCGAAATTTTGTTTCACCTAAAAAGATATGGAGGTAAAATTGAACACCAAATTTGAAAACGGCCTTTCTGAGAGCTTACTGCAAGTTGAGGATGTCATTAAAACCACAGAAGAAGTTAAGCAGCTCCTGAAGAGACACGACCAAGTATTTAAATTGGGTTCTCGGTTCTATCAAGTTTGTTTGGAATTTTAGGATGTTTTGGTCTCAGATTGATTCAGCAAAGTTTGTCCGCTAAACTTCACATGAAGGTCAGACAAAAAATGTTTTTTAAATAAAACGCCTGACAGGTGTTTCATTTGCAATCAATACAGCTGTGGCCAACTGGACCTTGGTGTTAGGCAAAACAACGGATGGTTGATGCAGGCAAAAGGGATTTAATAGTAGACATTAAAACAGGTCATTGCAAAGGCCCGATTTCACCGATCCGTCTGCCACGATTGCGCTTGAGGCCGTTCCCTGCTCGAGGTTGTGTGAGACACAGGAAAAAACTACGCTTTATTTTGGGTCGATTTTCCAAATAAAACATCTTACAATTGAATCATGGGCAATACACAGGCTACAGAACTCGACCACAGATCCACCAGTCGGAAGGCTTGGATTGTAACTGAAAAGCACTTCGTTTTGGGATGTTTTCACATCTTTAGTTAGTTTGCTGTGGTCTCAATCTTGGTTTCTGTTGCAATTTTGGTATAATTCGGGTTGGCGCAGCCAACATTTCAAGCTGTCCATCTCTTCATTGATCGATCCGCCAGGTTTGGCAGCGGAGAAAGAGAGGAGACTGTTTTTTATCCAAGAATTCACATTACTTTGTAACTACTGTCATCCTTTGGGCCAAACAAAGCCACAACGGCACAGCAAAATTTTTATTTGAACACGCTTCAAGGCAACATTTACCCCCCCCCCCAATTTTTTTTTTTTTTTGAGGAGGACAAGCTGCTCTGGTGAAGATCAAGGACCACTTCACCCCGCAACTGATTAAAGCCTCCAGCCGTTGGTCAGATTGAGGTCCAAATCACGTCGGGCTACAACCAAACCACTGCTGGTCAGTAACCGGGCTGTCATGAGACTGAGTCTGGTTCTTTTGATGCGACTGTTTCACCCTGGGACAGATCCAAAAAGAGCCCACTGGACCAAAAGAGGGAAAACAGCCTTTTCATTGACGCAGGAAGAAGATGCTAAACTTGATTCAAAACTGACAGGAATATTTTGATTGAAGTGTAGTGATCCCAAAACCATCCATCTTGGAGCCTTTTTACCGAAGAGCACTGAACCAAACAGTCTGACCGAGAGATTCAGTGCAATCCAGGGATAATTGGACCGGGCAAGGCAGGGCCACGGGCAGGTTGTAAAACACCCAGGGGCCTGAAGGTGATGCCGTTAGTTGTGCGATAACAGAAGCCAAAAGCAAAAGCTGCAGGAGACAAAATTGCAATGCTCACTTAACTGAGACCAAAACCATCCGGATTGAGGGTACATTCCAGTTACTAGATTGAAATTTTCAGGAGTACTTTCTTCTGCTTTGGCAGATTCAATCCTTTTAGCAGGTAAAACTTCTACACAAAACACTATGGCCTGTCATGTTACTGACACATGACATTTGAATTGAAGGTAAAAATTGTAATAACACAGTGATAAACAGCTATTGGCAAGAAGAGTTTAATACTATTCTTGGAAAACAAATTGTGTAATTTTGAGCATCTCCAGGGAGAGCGTTTATCTGGATTATTTCTGAAATTTATGAGTCAATTTTTATTTTTTCTTGCATTATTGCCAATTAAAATACCCTTTCTTGCAAGGAGATAAAATGCATTTGCCTCTTTATATATTACTGTTAAAACTGTGAAATCACTAAGTATTACTGTTCTAACTAGATTGTTTTTAATTTTTATGACCTAGATCTTTTCGGTTACTGTGCTCTGAACATTCCTTGTACAGTACCCTTATCACATCACCCCCAAGAAATGTAAGCTATAAAACAAAGATCCCCAAATTATATAAAAGACAAAAAAAAAATCTGTGCTTTGATTTAATTCACACTTATCAGTTTACATTTCATTTAAGACATGTCCTTCTGAAACTGTAGTTTTAAACTGAGGAAATGTTTTCAAATGAAAGTAAGGTAAAACTTCCTCTTTGACAAAATGTTTTTTTGTTTTTTTTATAAATATGCAGTGTGTTTTGTGATTTGGTGCATTTGGCAGATTCCCTTTTACAGTCTTCAGGAAAAAACAAACAAACAAGCAAACAAAAAAACAATAATCTGAAAACTATTTCTTTGTTTTTATGGCAGATTAAGGGGTAACACAGATATCAGAAAAAAAAACAATCAACAAAAACGTCATCTTCCATGTGAACCAGCAATTTTTTTAGGAGCTGCTCTGAGTCACAAAGGCAACAGTCTATAAGGGTGAAGACGGGAAGCTGGACACTAAACAACGTCACGGATCATAACGGATCAAGGTTTGCAACATGTTGAGTTGGCGTTTGAGAGAAACATTTAACACTGCCAGGAGGAGCCACTGAGAGGTGTACTATCAACCATCACAACCACCTACGGATCCATTTCTTCTTTACATGAGGACGAGCGACAGGAAGCATCAGGCAAGTTTGAAATCTAGCAGTGAAGCCTCGGGTTCCAGTTTCCATCATTGTTCTAAAAATCTGTGCATACATTTTTTTTAATGGCAAATAATTAATAAAAGGGTTAAAAAAAAAAGCAAAATAGAATTTTGTTCCTTTTTCCAATAGGGACTTAATTCACTTTATAGTGAGTAATGTGGTATAGTGTGAGGACTTCAAATTTATAAGGAGGTAATTTTTTTTTTTTAAACCTTTTATGTTTTGATGGAAAGTTTTAGAACAAGCTCACAGATCAGACCATGACTCTTTGCTGAATGGAAGTTTGAAAAGGATGCCAGCTGGTGACACTCTATCACTCTGATTTTGGAGAGGAAAAAAACAAACAGACTGGCTGTACTTTAAGGGAAATTCATTTTCAATTTCAATCCGAATTAACTTCGCAGTTACCCTGGCGGAACCGGGGATAGATGCCATGCTGCATTGTCATTTGATTGTGGACAAAGTTAGACCAGAACTAAGCACTGACATTTGGATGTCTCTGGGGTCCCAAATCCAATAATATACAATGTTTTGGAGATAAATTCATTGTTTGTCTGACATTAGATTGACAGCACCTGAGCCTGGATGACAAACCAACAGAACACTGTAGATATCAGTTAAGCTACAGTGATGGTCAAATGGTCCAGAAAAATCTTGATCAAATTTTTGTCCTTATTCAGTGTTGTTGTTATTTCTGACTTTCAGTAAAAACTTTCCGATTTGTTTTTTTTTTTGTTGGAGTAAAACTAAAAGATATATTTCTATTACTTGTCTTTATAAGTCAGACTATCCAAGTCTGTGTGGATTCACAGATGAAATGCTGCTTAAATTACAGGATAGGACACAGAGTCCCCTTTCAGAAACTTCCGTCGGTCAGTGCCAAACAGTGAATCCTGCTTTTTATAGTAGTTCCTCAAAGATGACCACTTTGGGAGCTTGAATTTCAGAAAATTTGTGAAACAATTTGATTTTGGAGGCACTGAGTGGAGACCTATTGTCCGTGGTCAATTATACTTTTGTGCTATGAGGACGGAGAGACTGAATTTTACGGAAATAAAACTGTAGTTTAAGACTGGCATCAGGGGTCGGTTGATAGATCATTTGCAAGAAAAAAAAAATGTTGACATGGAAAATATTCATACAGAATTTCACTACCTATATTCAAACACAGATAATTATATTTCCATGATGCTGTATGAATTAAGTTGTGAAATTCTTTGTTTGGCTTTTGCTAATCATGTTTTCTCAATGACTTAACTTTTCTTATAGAAAAATTATGTAAGCTAATTACCAATTACACCATTAAATGTCAAAATATGAAAAAAACAACAAAAAAAAAACTAGGAGATTTAATAAGATTCAGCTAAAAATGTCAGACATTAGTAGAGAAATTAAAAGAAATTATATGAAAAAGAATGATCCTATTTACTTAAGTGGTTTATTTTAATGGTAAGATCAACAATGACGAGTCAGATTTCATTTGTCCTTTTGAATCATTCTGGCATTATGCCCCCCCTTAATCTGGAACACAAATACTGCTTTTCTGCTCTTATTTTTCATTCTTGAGCAAAACAAAAATCATTTCAAAAAAGTGACCTGGGAAATCAGCATTGTGAGGACGATGATGTCGCTGGCCCTTGAGGAACCTTCACTCTGCTGTTGATCTTGCAGTTTCTGCACATCACAAAAAAAGATTCAAAAAATAACAGACAAAGTCTGCACACATAAACAAACATGATAAAATATCTGCACATGGAGATGTAACATCTACGGAAAGAAAAAAAAAAAGCTAAATAAGGCATTTTACTTCCAATGATAACATAATGAAACTGAAAACATATTTGGTAAAAAGTTTGGCAAAGCAAGAAAAAAAGTAAAAAATAAATCAAATGCATAATAAATTATATGGAGCCACATTTTGTGACAAGGCAACAACTTTTTTTCTCCTTCCCGATGAGAAAAGTGACCTGTAATGGTTGAAACAGAAGCAGGAAAACAAATCCATCAAATAAGACAAAATAAAGTGTGCGCTCATGCATGCGCACATGTATGCACACTTGCGGCTCTGTTCACACACCTGGTGGAAAAAAAAAAGAGGCATTGTGCAAAAATGTGTTCATGTATGAAATCACAAAAAAGGAGTGAAACATTTGAACCTCTTTTATGGAAACACAAACAGACCCTCTAGTGAATAAAAACCAGCCACTTGCATCCATTTAATGTACAGTACAGGAACATCAGGTTTAACATGAAAGGAACCCTCAGCTAACCTCAAGTAAGTTTTTTTCTCTTCTTAAAAAGGGAGAAATTAAATAAAAATGGTGCGTTCATTGGTTGTTTTTTTTAATAAAGGCAATATACAGCACCGCTATTAGATAGTCGCAAGCTGCTAGTCTACACAGGCTGAAGGCAAGGAAAAAGATTCCTCTTCCCTCTGTTTTCTATACGTGCTGTTCTTTATTCACAATGTATTCCCTTTCACTGGTCAGACACACGCATACACGCACACGCACGCACGCACGCACGCACGCACACACGCACACGCGCACACGCGCACGCATGCGCACGCGCAAAGGATGCAAAGGGGAATAAGAACAGTTGTGATGCTACTGGGGCTGCGGCTGCAGTGGCTGGTTTGCACATTTTCTTGAAAAAAAATTCTCTGAATTTATGAAACGAAGCCTCCACTGGATCTGACCCCTGCTGCCTTATACTGGTCGATCCCTGCGACGACATTCCTCTTAAATTCTTGCTCAGGGGGAAATCTCTCAAAGTGACTATGAGTGTTCAGGACAACAAACAATAGTAATAAAGAAAATGAAAAACACATATTTCATAACAGAAAAAAAAGATAAAATTTCATGATTGTTCTCTGCTTGAGTTCCTTTTCCAAACCTGTTCAACTCGTTCCAGCCCTGCGAACATCTCCTAGTGTATATGATGACATAAAAGGATTAAAAAAAAATAGCAGCAATGGTGTAGCTTAGATAAGAGAATAAAATCCAAACAAATGATGTGACCTACAGATTGGAGAACAACTTTGTTGTTTCACTTTACGGTTCATTTTTTTCAAGGCTAAAAAAAATTCCTTTGAGACTCAAGGTGAAGTGGAAAAGAGCCCGACTGTTTTGTTGATCAAACGATCAACCTAATATGGGCCTTCTTTGGTTGTCGGTGGGTTTGTCAAAACATTTGATATTGACGCTGATGGCTGATTTTAAAACCATTTTAACTGTAAGTTAACAAACCAGACTCTAATGCAAAAGCTCGGACGGCACAGCAATTCTAAACCTTTATTTTCCTCTTTATTTAAGATACGTTGGGGTTTTCCTTTGCAACTCGAAAGCCTGTTAGACATCCTCTCATTCATGTGACTTCCTTCCCTTTGCGGCATCAAACTACCACCTCGACTGTGACAACCTTCAGATGATGCTTGAATATCAGCTTCATCATAATTGCAATCATCAATAAACCATGATTTGCATGATGAGCAATTTGACACAACTGATGAGTATTTTCTACTGTAAGCATCAGTTTACTGCTCAAGAATAGTCACGCTGGGATTTGCTGATTTGGGGATTTGGGGGCTGTCGTGGGTATTTCTTGGTATTTTAGCTTTTGCATAACAGCGTCATTATTTCCCTCAGTTTCCAAAAATGTTTGAAAGTTTCGGATCAGACTTTTCAGTCTTACAGATTCACCTTGACTGCAGGTTTCTGATAATTGCACAAAGAAAAAAAATGCAAAAAAGTTAATTAAATTAAAATAATGTAACATCAGATGATTTGGAGTGTGCCCTCAGTCTCAATGAGACTAAAGTAAAGAGGTTTGGGTTTTTTGTTTTTTTTTTAAATTGAAGCTCCTCCTGCTTCACTTCCCAAAATAGTGAGAAATACAGGCGCCTCTTCGGTCGGTGTCCTGAACGCGAGTGAGGATCAAAGCTCTGCCATCTTGGATTTGTTTGAACATGCCTGCAAACATCTTGGTGTGTGCGCTCCTTGCCGCTGCCTCGATGTAGAATGTTAAATACACAGAAGATTGTTTGTTACACTTGTTTGTCTTTTTTTTTTGTTTCTTTTGTTTTTTGTATACAAGTTTGGAGTGGGTAGGGGCGGGGTCTCAGTATATAAACATGACAGTTTAATATAATGGTTGTTATTATTAGTCATCCTCATAATAAAAGTCTTTACATGGACAAAGACTGACAGACACAGCACAAACTTTACACTCAGAGGAGACTAGCCTTCCTCTCCTCCCTCCTGTCTCTGCTCCTCCCCTCCTGCCACCCCCTCTGCTGCCGCTCCCCCCTCCAGCTGGTCCTGGCAGTCTGCTTCCTGGGTTGCCGGGGTTTCGTCCTCAGCATGTGCCTCCTCGGCCGGCGGTGGCAGGGAGGTGGAGGGGGATGAGGAGGAGGCACTAGCTTTAACTGTACTTTCGTTCTCCTCCGTCTGTCCGGGTGCCAGCCGCTCCTCTTCCCGGTCAACGTCCTCCTGACCTCGCTTCCTCCTCCTTTTTGGGCTCCCCGGCGAGCCGTCGATGGCGCCCGGTGGCATGGCAGGCAGCGCCATGATACCTCCATGGGGCAGGAACATGTGCGGATAAAGAAGACCGTGCGACATACCAGGGATAAGGAAGGGATTAAAGGTCAGGTGGCTGCCAGCACTGGCGCCCAGGTGTGCAGAACCAAGATGGCCACGGTTGGTTGAGGTGATGATGGTGGCGGCGGTGGCATCAGCTCCACCCACTCTTTTACTGCTTTCTGCTGCTCCTTTCTCTTTGTGGCTCTTCTCTTTTTCGCCACCAGATACTGAGGAGGGGGCGTTTTCTGTCTCGTCCGGCTTTGTCACTGCCTGGTCAGACGCTTCAGAGATGGAGGGCATCGTCGGCGTAGTGACCCTGGCGGCAGAAGATGAGGACGAGGACGAGCTCGGGTGGGCTGGACTTGGCGTGTGTGCCATCATGGCACCGACGCTGAACAAGGCATGTTGTGGAATGGTGGCTCCATGGGGATGAGGGATGCCATGAAGCATCATGGGTAACATACTCAACCCATTCTTGGCGTCCTCCGCAGACGCTCCGGCACCTCCGGATGATAGGGCGGCGGGGAAGCTGTGAGTAAATCCTGCTGCCATGATGCCCGAGATGGGGATTCCAGAAATGCCACCCCGCAGGTTCTGCATGGCCACCATGGAGTCCATGCTGCCAATAAGACCGCCGTTCATGAAGAGAGGAGGCCCGAGTCCCGACGAGGCGGCATCGGAGACGGAGAGCAGGGGTTTCGGCATCTCGCTGCGAGGGCGACGACCCCGCCGTCGACAGGTGGGGTCTCTGTTGACAGGCTCTGTCAAAATCCGTGAGAACTTCCCCTCCGGGAGGAAACCCTGGCAGATTGGAGTAAGCAGTGGATGAGTCAGAGAGGCAATCCATGCATTTAAAAAAAAAATATGAGAAACAGGTTACATTGAAACACTGATGTACAAAATTTTTCCTTTCTTAAGATCCTTTGGTACTTTGAGGTTGGAATCTTTTATTTTATGAAATGTAAAAAAAAAATAAAAACTTCTTTGCATTACTGGTTTCAGGATATTCCTTACCACTTTACGCCTGGATTTTTTTCTGGTGCTTTTGAAAGATTTATTTAGTTGTGTTATAAGTTATTTGCTTGAGAAAGAAAAAGGAGTTGATTGTTCATGAAATGCACAGAAATGTAGAATAAAAAAACAACACATCAAGAACCCTAGCTGCGACACAGACAGTTACAGTTACTCACAGAATGTTTGACCACATCAGCCCAGTCCGGAGCCACAAAGTACTCTGAGTTGGCATCTAGCCACCTGGACAGCTCCTTAATGGCCGGCGCCATGGCTCCCCCAAGCTGCAACACAGTGGGCCCGATATTATTAAAACACAAATCTGTTTGACAAGATCTTGACTGTTAAAAGGAATATTCTGTATTGTCGCCACATTAGCATGGTATAAAGTATTGTTACTTATGGAAATTGTTAGCCTACAACCATCAAAAGTCATAAATACACATGCCAAGCCTCTATTGTTCTCGCTACTTGATCAACTCCTACTAATCTTTTGTTCTTTGATTGTAATAATCTGCTATCTTAAGTTCCCGTTGTGACTCGTTCAATCACAACACTGATTTCATAAGCAGCAGGATCTGCTTCCCTGCAGGGAGTAGTGATTTTACATTGGCCTCTGTCTGTGAAGGCTTGCTGGGAAAATCATCAGATGAACAGGGTTTTGAATCATAATAAAGTTTTTCAAAATTATGTTGAATTTAAAATACTGTGATGCTGATTCTTGCTAAAGATGATTTCCTGCTGTCACATCTGAACACACATGAGCAAGAAAACAACACTTGGAGTGGATGTTTTCTGGATGGAATTCAGATTGATAAGCTGGGATCAGAAAATACTATCCTTGTCTTGCTTTTATGTGTGTGTGTGTGTGTGTGTGTGTGTGTGTGTGTGTGTGTGTGTGTGTGTGTTGTGTCTTACCCTGCGTCCAGTGCCTTTGTGGACAACTGGAACCCTCTCCTCCCCTGTCAATGAGTTGATGTCCAGTTTGGTGGGGTCTTTGCAGCGATGCCTCCTTTGTTTGGGACGCTCCACAAAACCATGCAAAAGACCTGCTCCAGACTGGGGGGGGATAATGTATTAGTCTCTGAATTAGCATCATTCTTTCTTAGTTAAACAAGGATTTGAGTTCGACGATGTTGGGGAGTTCTTGAGGTTAGCTGTGGGTGTAAGTGGACCCCACATTAACAGAAAAATTATGTTCAAATTTTGAGGTTATTTCTTGCTAAATGTGGCGATTTCTCATTGTAGGTCAAGAAGTTTTCTAGTAATCTGAAAACCTATTTTCAATCTATTTCTTGTCAAAAAATTGTTTATTAATGTCTTGGTCTTTTTTTTTTCAGCGTTTCTTCTGCTGCTCTTCAGGCCCTGGTATATTTTTTCTTCTAACCGCACATTTTTAACACTCTTTCTTTCGTCTTTTTTTCCACAGCCGTTAATGTTCTTTTTAAGATGAGTCAAAGTATAACGGTCTACCTTAAGGTTATGGGAAGAATTTCCAGGAGTTTGTCTTACATGAGCAAAGGTTTGCAGGTCCATGCTATAACCTGGGTTCTGCCTCAGCCATTCAATCAGACCTTTACTGGCAGCCTCTCGGTCAATGGCCACTATCTCTGGCTGGGGTGGCGTCTGGGTGGGGGTGGGAGTGGAAGATGAGGACGGCGTTGGAGGGCCGGCAGGACGCTCTGATGGGGAGGGGGACGGCGAGGAGGTTGAAGAAGAGACCGAGGAGTGGCTGATGACCTCGGCGCGACCCTGGAGGTGGAGACACAAACACAACGAGGCTGAAGCTTTATAGGATAAGAAGTGTGAAATCGGATAATTGCTCTGTGACTTTTTTACCCACAATCCCGAAGGAGAGAGCTTTCATGTGCAAAATCATTAACTGCTCTTATTCTGAAAATCATCATCCTTCACCAGTTTGCTCCCTCACTTCCTGAATGCTACACCATTACTCTTGTTTACTTCTGTTTCCCTTTCCTGCCTGTCCCAAAAGTCCTGAAACATCCCATTCCTGAGTTGTGGCAATCCCCTCCCTTCTTGCTGCACCCACCTGTGTCTCCGGGAGGTGCAGTCCTCGGCTCTTTGTAAACTCAGAGTACAGCGCCTCCACGTGTCTCCTCCTGCCCCTCCGCCGCCTCAGGGTATCGTCTCCCCTCAGGCTCCCATTAACTATCTGTCCGGTCACGGGGTGGATGAGGCCAGCCTGCAGGATCCCAGCCATGTCGATCCCCACGGAGGCCGATATGGGGGCGGTGATGGGCGGCGGCGGCAGCTTGTGTGAGCTACTGATTCCTGCAGCGGCTTCACCCATCCCACTGCTGCTGGTGGGCGTGCTAATTTCTGAAGGCGACTTGGTTAAATCAATGGCCGCTTCCTGCCAGCCATTAATCAACATGGCACCGGCGCGGTGCGAGGACGGCACCACCACGGGCACCTTCTCACCGCTGTTGGAACTCCCGGAGGCAGAAATGTTGCACGTTGACGCCGATTTCCCGGCTAAGACTTTAGCGGCTGCTGCTGCAGCCTCATAGTCGAATGACCTCCGACCTCCCGCTCGTTTGAGCTCGGGGAGGAAAGGAGGCGCCACGAGCCTCTCCTGTAAGAGAGGTAAGGAGGTGAGGCGCCAAGCTCCGCGCCCACAAGCGCCGCCCCGCGGCATGTACTGTCAGGGTGGACAGGGTGGGTGAGGGGTGGACAGGAATGAGAGAGAGATGACGCTCTGGTTAAACACACATATGGACTGAGACACAATGACCCGGAGAAAAACTCCAGTCCAATTTATTCACTCACACTTAAAGTCTGACAATAATGTTGGCTTTAGAAGCTGCTCCAAACCCCTGAGACTTTGACAAAGATTTACATATGACAGCATTAATAAGGAGGTAATGAATGTGCTGTAACCATCTGATATTTGGTCTGAGGTGGGAAAAGCTTCAGCTAACACATGATACGAATATTTAATCGCACCAGGAATTAAGTTGAAGCAGAAACCTCACATGAACATCGTCAAAAGCTGGTTCATTGATCCTGGCCCCTAGGAAATATTTGAATCGCAGCTCTACAAACTGGATGGAAGTTATATAAGAACTCTTCCTGAAGGAGGAACAGTCAAACTCTGAGCTCCTCTGCCTGCATTTCATTTTAAAGACAGAATCTCAGTGAAAGGCTGTAAAAGAAAGTACGACTTACACTATGTTTGAAATATTGAAAGGAAACTTCATTCAAAAGAGGCACACTGACATGGCCGTATCAGAGTACATTTGAAGCTTAGTGTAGTCTTTACCGGGGCTGTGCAATTTGGAGAAACAAAATAATGAAAAGGACTTTATATGATGCTTTTTTATGTATTTTCAATTGTGGCTAAGAATCCGAGGTTACATTATTCTGTGAACCTTTTCAAAACATTAAAATATGTGTTAACCGTAAATTATGTATTATAACCCAGATCTTTCTTTGCTTTTAACAAGCCATTTCAAACCAATGAAATTTAGTTTTTGTTTTTTTAAACTTGGAAGGAAATATCAATATTCAATGTGATCCCATTCCAAACATGTCTTATACTTCACAATATAAAAAAAAAAAAATCTATAAAATACAATTCCCACAATTTGAGCTATTCTGCTTTAAGCCTTCAAATGCATGATTTATTCCAAATATTTTCTAAGAGGTCGAAAATAAGCAGAGCAAGTAATTTTGACAGACACACAATAAAATATGATGTAATAATCTGAAGTCTAAAAGCAGAAGAAAACTAATGGACAGAATCTTGGGTGTTGTACATGCTTGGCAGCAGCTGTATGAGCCATGGCATGAGACAGCGGAGAAAAATGTAGACGAATGATAAATACACTGATATGTACAACACAGGGGGGTCTACACAGCTGTACGTCGCGGGGGGGGGTCTCACCTTCGGCAATCTGGTGAGAGGAGGCGGGATGGTGAAGCCCAGGCTGGGGTTGCCCTGCTGAGCCCGGGCCTGGCTGGAGGCCGAGCCAGCGGCCGTAGTAGGCAGAAAGCTGGCTCGGTGGTGTAGGTGGTGGTGGTGATGATAGTGCTGCTGCTGTTGCTGGGCTAAGCTGTTGGCCAGGCAGGAGTTGGCTGCCATGGAGCCTGGGGAGTCGTACTGCTCATTGGATGAAGGCCACTTTCCCTTCAGAATGGCGTGGCAGATGCTATCCAGGCGGTTAATGATAACCCGGTCCTGCATAGGGGGAAGGAGAGCTAATGTCAGGGTGTCAGGGTGCTGACAGGGACCGATCATTCATCGGTCCATGGTTCAACGTATTCATTTGAATAAAGACAAGTGGAAGAAGTATAAGAGCTGATAGCTGTATCACTGATTGTGTTTTAGACAATACATTTAGAACACAATAAAAAGTACAAAAATAAGAAAAGTGCCATTAAAATCTGGAAAACAACAGCAAAAATGCACTCCAAAATACCCCAAAACCCTATTACCATAAATTCCAGACTATAAGCCACTTTTTTCATGTTTTCAAAGCTACAACTTAAACAATGATGTGGTTAATTCATGCATTTTTTTGGCTTACGAGCTTCATGCCACTAAGAGAGGCCGAGGAAGTGTGTGACTAATTCATTCTGAGTCTGCTAGATTCCAACACTGAAGAAGACGACTTTAATGGTTTTGGTGCGCAGGTGGAAGACGAAGACGAAGAACCTTTATTTTTAGCCGGTGCTGCTTATATTCAGGTGCGCTCAATAGTCCGGACAGTATGGTAATTGAAAGACCATATTCCGAAAATTCACAAAAATGTGAAAAAAAATTGTGGACAAAATTTTTTTTAAAAAAAAAATCGCACATAATCGCATAAAAAGAATGTAAAAAGATAATTAGTGAAACTGCAATTAAAAATGTTTTTATATCCGTGAAATAAACCATTGAATAAGGGACTTTAACCAAAAGCCCAAACACATGTACTTCAGGCATACTGATACCTTTGGCCACTCTGAATAGGAGTAAAGTGCTTTCTCCTGCAGCAGCTGAGCAATGGTTGGCTCCCGGCTGTCATGGAGCCCATCCGGCATGTCACACACTGAGAGCGGAGTCGCAAACCGGGGGCTCCCGGCATAACCCTCCATAGCAGAGACTGGAAATAAACAAACATGGCAGACTGAAGGCGGGGGTTAAAACACAAATGCTTGAAATGAAATGTTGCTGCCCAGAGACTCTTAAGTTCAGATCTTAGTTTGTGGTCTTTCTTTCTTACCCGGGGTGCTCGGCCTCTCCTCCTTCACTTGTCCCTTGATGCCCTGAACCTCGGACGTGTCGACCAGCCCATCCACCTGCTCGAGCTTCGGTGTGAGGACGGTGCTATCGGCCTCCAAAAGCTCCTGCTTCATTTCCACCTTGATCTCAGGGGAGGCGGCCGCCTCTTGCTTTGCTTCGGGTTTGATCTCAGAGCTGTCAGGGAAAGCTGGTAACCCCGCCCCTTCTGACTTTGTCTCGGTCTTCAGGTTGGCTTCGGGTTTGAATTCCGTCCCGTCCGCGAACAGGAGGACTTCGGGTTTCGTGTCCAAGTTCTCCAGCTTTACCGGGAAGCCAGGGTCTTGTGATTTTGCCTCAGGTATTTCAGGCTTGACAGGATACTCCAACTGCTCAGGTTTTGTCACCAAGTCTTTTGTTTTGACAGAAAAGGCAAGGAAATTGGCGTGCTTGACTACAGAGCTATCGGTGTAGACGTCCTCACCAGCCTCCGCCTTCGTCTCCTCAACTTTGATTGGCAACTCGAGCTGCGGCTTCTCATCGCCGCTGCTGTGTAGCAAAGGTTTTGTTTCAAGACTGTTTGCAGCGCTCCGATGGAACACGTTGTCTTTATTTTCCTGATGGAGAGAGAATGTCAACGCACCGGGCTTACAGTCCCCGATGCCGTCCGGCGAGTTCAGATCCTCGACGCTACAATCATAGTTTTCGGGTTTGATTCCAGCCTCCACCACCGAGGATTCATCTGACCTTGAAGCTACAATAGAGGACAAGATTGAAGTTGAAGGGCCACAGGGTTGTTTTAATTCACTGTAAATGCTCTGGAGCTCCATCTCGTTTGATTTGGCATCTTCAGCTGCATCGGCACGAAGTTTGACCACCGGGACATCCATGAGAGAATCCTCCTGTCCTTCAGAAATCTCGTCCACTTGATCCGCAAGATCTGCGCCTTCCATCGGGACATCATTGTTTTCAGAAATCCTCCTAGCCTGAAAGAACTCTCCAGCCGCGCTCCCCATCAGGGCTTCAGTGTCCAGAGAGTTCTCCACCGACTCCTCCTCCACGGTGTGGTACAGGATCAGCCCGTCGACTTCCTCGCCGGGCTCTTCTATTGGCTCAGGACACATGAGGCCACTGCCCGTCTCCAGCTTGGCAAGATACGGGAGCATGTCAGGCGGCAACTCCTCCTTCTGTTCGGGGTGGTCGAAGTTCTCCTCGAGGTCTCCAGACAGTTGGTTGGGGATGTCCATCCTCTCATCCTGCTCAGCCAAAACAGGTTCTGGTTCTGTAGTGTTGATGTCGATTGGTGGACTCAGGACTCCCAGACTTTGATCTGCACCAGAAGGGATAAAGCAGCTATTAAGCATTATGACATTACAGCTTTAAACCCAAGCCATAAACCAAAGGCTCCAGCTACTTTTACCAATGATTGAGAACAGCAGCAGATGGAAAGAGCAAATTCACAGACACTGTTTTTAAAAATGAAATAAGATAATACTTTATAGATAATACTTTATTGATCCCCATATGGGAAATTCGGGAAATAACAAGAACTCCATGCATTGCTTTTTGAATAATAAGGAAACAAATTAATTGAATAATTTTCTTTCCACAAACCAATTATCAAGCGTCCATTACTTCTGTAAAGAGAAGCTTTTGTGATTCCCAACAAATCTCTAATGACCAAAATGATCATTCATTATGATTCATCCATTAAGTTGAGAGCAAACTAAATTCTAGATGTGTTGGTTTTGGGAGTCGATCAGTGCAGCTCACAGCTTCTAAATTTTTTTTTTTTTTCAAATTTGACAATACACACAAAAAATGAAAACACATAATTGCACAAAAATAATTAACACAAACAAACTGATGTCAAGAAGCTTAACGTGACATAAAACATAAAATCATTCCGAAATTATTAAAATAGAATTTTTAATAGATAAGGTTAATTTCATCAACACTGTACTTGTATATAAGTATTTGTACTGAAAATACTTTCAAATTTATGTCCTAAACGGCCATTAGACGCTAGTCCGACAGACAACTCCAACTTTTCCACGCACCTTGATCTTCATCACATTCGTCTCCTTGGAGAATTTGATTCCTGCGCTGCTTCATCTTTTGCCTGATGGTCACTAGGTCTTCCTCCTCCTCATCCTCCTCATCCTCGTCTTCCTTCTCCTCGAACTCAAAGGCAACGCCCCTCTCCGGACCCTCGCCCTCGTCAATCGAGTTGGTCAAGCTGCTCTGTGGCTCATGGCCGGTGATGACAGAGAGAGACAGGGGTGGCGGGGGAACGTACGGAGGAGGGGGGCTGGCTGACAGATCGGTCTGATCTGCGCTGGGCTCCTCGCTCACGCCGATGTCCTGCAGGGAACACAGCATCCACATTCAGCCAGGTATAACGTGGAAACGCGTTTCAAAAAGGCTGATGGAAACAATAAATCCAAGCTATTTCAAAACCATTCAAGGCATTTTAAGGACCTGCAGCGATTCTGTCCGAATGTGATTTCCTGTTATTCCTGTTTGAACGCACGGAAATTTCAACTGCTCTTGAAAAGATTTAGTTGTAAAACAGCCTAATTGTCTGAAATGATTTTATTAGTCTACACATCAGCCCTTTATGGTCTGTCGTTTATTTCATTTCCTATCCTTTCATCTTGAAACAAATACTTTAAATTTGATAAATACATGTCAAAAAATAAATAAAAGCATATGTATCAAGCCGTATCACAATATACTTTTACACACATACATTTCCTGTAATTTCTATGAATAAATCCTTCACGGCTGACTGATTCATGATGCATCATGATTTTGTCTTGAAAATATATTTTTTAATGTTTGAATTCACCAGAAGGTGGCGATAATAAGCCTGATGACCAACAAGTTGACTCCTCCTCCTCCTTCTTGCTCCCTCCTCTCTGTTAGGTCAAGCAGAAGGTAATGACAGAACAAACTGTCCAAAAAGCTATTTCTCGGCCCTCTCTTGATATAAATGTGGTCACATGGTTTGGCCTTAATGTTTAGCTTTACATATACATTTTGATGTGCACTTATTTGTATCAGTGATTTATATGCATTTTTGCCTTTTCTCCTTTTTCCCAGACTTTGACCTTGCAAATGAATATTGTATGAATTTTGCTTTTTGTCTATTTCTTCAACAGCTGCCACAAAAAATACATATGCAAACTGTTTGAATGGGAGAATAAGGTAAACCTTGAAGAGCATGTAGCTGGAGGACAGCGGCTCCACAGGGTCTCCGGCTGATGGATGTGAGGGAGAGGACGAGGGCGGGAGACCCAGACACTCCTCCAGAGTCCCCCCTTCCTCATCCCCTCTGTCTCCCCTCTGCGAGTCCTCGTCCTCCTCCTCAAGGAAGCTGGTCTCCAGGGCCGGGGGACCAAGGATGGGATCTGACTCGTTGAACATGTGGTGCGCCGGACTGGACTGGTCTGCACTGTCCCAGGGGGCCTGGCAGCGGCAGAGACACGAGGAAGAGATGGAAGGAAAAGGCGGAGAGATTTTTAGACCCATATTTAAATAATGTAGTTGATTTTCTGCAGAAAAAAATGCAGACTGGCATTGCTTTACTTACATCTAAGAATTCATGATTTTTTGTTGCTGTTTTTTAAATCACTTTTAGTCATTTATATTTAATTGTTGATAGATTCATTTTCCTAGATTTTTAAGGCTAATCCAAAAAACAGTTTTCGGACAATATATGGTCGACTTTCATCGTTTCATTTTGGAGATTTGCGTTTTTGTTTTCCAATAACTGATGCAACAGAATTTTTAATTATTTCCCTTCAATCCAGACAATAAGAAATTCTTTGAGTAGAATTCTTCAGTTTTTTAGGTAATGTACATGAAGTATCAAATAATTATGATGTCTGTTCAATTGCCTTTTTCACTGAGATTCCAATTTTTCAAGTCAGCATCAATCCATTTTAAAGTAATTCTGGTTAAATATCCAAGACCAGTGAATCTGCGCATCAATACCAGGTCAGTGCATCTAACATAAGGAACCTACTGCTCCCTCTTGTGTTCAGAGTGTCACATCTCAACTTGTTCTGTTTCATTTTTGAGGTTCATGGGTTCAGGTTGACCATTATATAATCAGAAGCTTTATCATATTGTTACATCCATATTATATAAATAATAAATTATTATTATTACCACTACAAGCTTTTATTATACAAAAATGACTAAACTCCTTGACTTTAAAAGATTTGAATCTGTACCTGTAACTGATCCAGCTCCACCGATGGCGCCAAGAGCCCTGTTTCTTCTGATGATCCCTGCTCCCCGACCAGCACATCGCTCCTCAATTTAGAGTCAAGATCCCCCCCCCCGACGCCATAGGAATTGAGCATGCTTTGACCCCCGGTCGCGGAGTTGAAAGGGAACCCATTGAGGGCGTCTTTGGAAGTTTTTCCTCCGTGAAGCGCATCCGTGGCCATGGTGTCGTGCTGCAGTGAGCCCAGCTCCAGGCTATCATCCAGGGGGGCGCAGTCCAGGAAGTCCCCCCGAGCACCTGGGCCCATCCCCAAGCTGGGAGAGGAGGAGTCGTGAGCATTGAGTGTTGGTGGGTGGAGGTGAGAGGAGGAGGAAGAAGAAGGCGAGGGAGTTGATGAGGGCCCGGTGTGGTGCTGCTGGTGATGGGCGGGATACTCTGGTGGCTGCAGGGAGTCATAAAGGCAGCAGTGCGGGTGGGGCAGCTGTGAGTGCGAGGATGATGAGGGGGAAATGGTAGGGTGTGAGGCCAGGCCTGCTTGCTGGGGGTGATGGGGAGGCGGGAGGTGCGAGGGTTGTCCACTGACGTAGTTCCTGTGAGCCTCTAGGAAGCTCAGCTGGGGGTCATTGAGGATGTAGAAGTCTGTGCGGCTCAGCCCGTGGCGTGCAGCCCCAATCAGGAGGTCACGGTCATGCTTTCCCGATTCCCACCAAACCGGCAGGTAGAGGGAGGGGCGGCATAGCTGGAGGCGGCCCGACAATAAGGGGTGACGGAGGACCTGGAGGGCGAGGGCAGAGATTAGAAATCCTTCGCCCACTTATCTGGTTCCCTTAACCTCTCTGCAGGTTGGGGGAGGATTAAGGACGCCATCTTGCACCTTTGCCTTTTTTTGGACTAATCACTGAAATAAACAGTTGAACTAATGGTTCGCTGCAGCACAAAAATTCAGTCTCCTCTTCTGCTACAGGTGGAGGCACTTCCAGATTCGAAGTTTGACAGCAAAGGACACTACAATCATATCCAATCAGTCAGACTCCTAATAATTCACCTTTCTCAAAATCAACTCATGAAATACGGATACCAGGCGATGAAATTCTAGAAAGTGTACCTGCTCTCGGATTTTGCGCAGCAGCTCAATACGGTACAAGGTCCGGGCTGCTCGCTCTTCGGTCAACGGCTCAACAAGGACAGCAGGGTCAACCAGCCCTGCTGGGGGAGTAATATGCAGAGTAGGCGGTGGAAGTACAGAAAAGAGAAGATGGATGAGCATGAAAATGGTCAGAGCACAAGAATGTACAGCTGGTTTCAATAATCGAGGAGGAACTTTAAAACGTTCAGTCCAAAAACCTTGGACTCAGCAAGCATTTACTTTAAAATCAGGAGAACAAAGAACACCAAAATACCCACAGCAACCATTCAGTGGAGAACTAATTATAAAGTAAACAGAATACAGGCAAGAAATCATGCCCCCCCCCCAAAAAAAGGCAAAACAGTGGCTTGAAAACAAAACAAGCGGGAAAAGGCATTGAAAAGTTGGCTAAAAAATTCGAAAGGAAACCAAATAAACTCGTGAAAGCAATGACCATAAAACATTAAAAAATTTAGCTTATAAATCACAGAAATATTTGCATAAAACCAGGTAAAACGGTCAGTCTCCTGTTGCAGGTGTCATTTGAGCATTCAATAAGAATGGGCAGGTGTACCTTCCTCCTTCCGGGGCGGCAGCTTGCATGCCGTCCGGCACATGTTGACGAAGGAGTTGAAGTATCTCTCAAGGCTCTCGTCCGTCTTCCGCTCCAGCCGTGCCAGAGCTCTGAACTGGGACCAGTCAAAGACCTTCCTCTCCGGGTCGTACACAACTCCAAATGACGAGACAGTGCGGTAGAAGTCCGACTGCTCCCGGCGCGTCCACCTGGGACCCCAGGGGTGAAAACAGGATGATCTAAAGTAAGAATTTCTGTTAGGAGCCACCACACCTAGGCCGTCAAATATAAACCTGCAGCCGAAGCTTAGTGATGTGCAAATCAAAGGTGTGAATGTCTCCTAGAGAAGAGATAAAACGCTGATATCTGGCTAAACAGTGTCATCATCAAGAAACAAGACCAAAATGTGGTGAAAACAAACAAACAAAAAAAAAAAGAACAACTATACCTTCTTCAAATAACCAAAAGAGTTCAGTTTAGACAAAAAAATGACAAAGGCTATTATTTAAGAGGGATAAACACACACACACACACACACACACACACACACACACACACACACACACACACACACACACACATACATATATACACATATATATATACACACACATATATATACATATATACATACATATATATACATACACACATACATATATATACATACACACACATATATATATACATACATATCCATATATACATGTATATATATCCATATATATACATGTATATATATCCATATATATACATGTATATATATATCCATACATATATATATACATACATATATATAAATACATACATATATATATACATACATACATACATATATATATACATACATACATACATACATACATACATACATACATATATATAAATACATACATATATATATACATACATACATACATATATATATACATACATACATACATATATATATATATATATATATATATACACACACATATATATATATATATGTGCATGTCCCTATCTGCTATGAAAAGTTGGTCAATTTGGGATTCATCATTTTTAAATGTATTTTGTCTGTGTGTGTGTGTGTGTGTGTGTGTGTGTGTGTGTGTGTGTGTGTGTGTGTGTGTGTGTGTGTGTGTGTGTGTGTGTGTCTGTGTGTCTGTGTGTGTCTTTCTGTCTTTCAATCAATGAATTCCTATAAATTGCTTAACATCTCACAAAAATCTGCCAGGCTTCACCAGAGAGAGAGAAAATAGATAAATCAAAGGATCAAAATCTGAATAAAAAAGAATAACTCAAAACTTTCATTTGTGTTCATAACACATATCTTTTTTAAATAAATGTGCCGTGGAAATTCTGTTCAACAGGAGATAAATCGCTGCATTATTTTTAAGAGCCTGGATTTTTTCTAAAATTCCTCTCTCTCCTGTTTATTGGTAAAATTCCATCTTCAGATATTCACGTTGTTCTGATAAAGACTTTTGCACCAAGTGGAAATACTATTCTGGGAAGAGTAAACAGGCAACATGGTTACCGTCTCTGCCACTCCAGAAACAGCGGGTCAGGCTCCGTCGGAACCACAGAGCAGCGTCTCAGCTCCTCCCCAAGCTGCCAGGCTAGCGGCCCTCCGGCGTGGTGAGCAGCGGCAGTGGCAGTGGTGGTGGTAGCAGCCCCTCCCATGCCCATGCCAACCAGGCCATCGTGCAAGAAGTCGTGTCGCATCAGCGGCTCGCGGCGGAGCGTGAAGCGCTGGTAGGCAGTGATGAGCCGGCGTAGGCGGGCAGTGATGGCTGGGCCGGTGGGCCAGAGAGGCCGGGACTGGATGACATGAAGAGCTGCCACGCCTGTACCTGTCCCCACTGTCGTAGTGGTGACCAGTGTTGCATCCTGGGAGCACAGATCCACGGGTACCTGGGAATCTGAGGAGACGGGAAGTATTAACCCTGAGGATATAAATACAGGTTCACTTCCTTCACAAAACTTCACACAGTTTTTCCATCACAACAGTTACATAATGGGTAAAGCAGGAAGTGACTGACGTGAGGGAGAGTGTGTCAGACCTGGCCCAGTGCTTTCCGGTTTGTCTGAGGTGTCGGTGCTGGAGCAGGTTTCCTCCCCCTGTCAATCAGAGACGCAGCCATGAACACAAAAAGGAAACACCCAGCAATAACATGGCCGAGTAAACGGTCCTTATGCAAAGGCCCTCAATGAGACAAAATAACCCTATTTGTGCAAACAGCGGTTAATATCAATTCCTAGTGGGAGTATGTGAAAACCTGGTTGTTTTTTTAATTTCTGTTATTTCAGTTTTCTGGTCATTTATTTTCGTGATTTCCTTTGCCTTCATGTTATACAGCTTAATTGTCTTTATCTATATTGCATTGGGATTTGCTTTTCATTTTTATTTAATTTTATTAGCTAATATACATGACACTTCTAATTTGTTTTGCGTGTGTGGTGGTATTTTTAATATTTTTTTTATCATTTATTTAATCCACTTTTCAGGTATTTTAAATTATAACTATGCCATTTATGGGTAATTTATTGTCAATTTTCTTCTCCTCAACTGTGTTTTCCACAAATTTAACACACATCCACGTTTTTTTCCCCTCAATTAACAGGCTCTTTATTTATTTCTTGTCAGTTTCCGAGTAAACAAACCGCACTTCAATTCATATATTAAACCAATTTAGAGTTGAAATCCTATTAAATTTCAGGCAAATTGACTAGATTTGTCTTTTTAATTCTCTAAGCATCTGTGCTGCACCTTTCAAATCTCACGCCTGGATTCTTCACAGTCCTTATGATTAAAATGCAGGTGTAATAAACACACTTTTATTTCACACCTGGAATCTCAGTATCTTGTTATGAAACTAATTTTCAATTAAAGTGTCATTGAATGCCCCTTAATGTTCTTTTTAGGTTGCACAAGGGTGTCGCTTCCCCTTCCCTTGAGGTGGTGGCAGCGGTGAGGGTGTTTATTTTCCCACTTTCGTTCAGCTGAATTGTACTGATTAATTCCTAGAAAAACTCCCCAGGGTGGGAGGGTGGGGGACAAGAAATGGCATCTGTTCCAGGTCTTCACCTTGCTGCTCTCGTCTCGATCTTCTGCCCCATCAGCTTTGCTTTCCCCCTCCTCCTTTGTCTCCTCCGGCTTCAGCACGCTGGAAGAAGAGAAAAACACAGACACACGCAACAGGTCAACGTCCGAGAGCTGATTTCTTCTGAGAAAACTAGCATCCTAGAAAGCACAACCTTGATTTTCTTGTTTTTTGTTTTCCAGTTCTGTTGTTCCTTAACCTAAAAGTTGTTTTGTTATTTTAAATTGTCTAAAAAAAAGTTTAATTTTGCTAGAAAATCCATGTTGATTTTCAAACTATTTTTTAACCTTATTTTCAAATAATTCTTTGCAAAAGAAGATTTGACAAGAATTAACCATGACCTGGATGACTGAGAACCTCCACAAATGAATAATAAGACGTTTGTGATTGGCTTTTTTTTTTTTTTTTTTTTATTTGGAAAATTTTTTAAAGTGTTTGGTTT
>CAAKHD010020026.1:338101-382407 GCA_901007705.1 Fistularia tabacaria
CTCACTCACACACTCACTCACACACTCACACACACACTCACACTCACACTCACACACACTCACACTCACTCACACACTCACACACACACACACACACACACACACACACACACACACACACACACACACACACACACACACACACACACACACACACTAAGTAAATGTTAATGTACAGGTGCAGTCTTTAGGAAGGTTGTTTTTTCTCTCTCATCAGTCACTCGTAATCACTTCCCCTTCAGCCCAGTAAATCACATTTTTTACTGATGTATTTATAGGACGCATGTTCACAACTTGTAGCCAGGGAAAAATTTGACTACCACCAGGAATGCATTGCAAGCTTCTGCATCTATACAGTCAGACAGTCTATACAGCCATACAGTCAACTTACAGACAGGAAATATTGTTTTATGAATGTCTACTCCATTTCTGAAATGTATTTGTGCTTTTAATAGGGTTTTAAGCTGTTTACGACATATAGGTGAGAGTGAAGTTATTGGTCATGCGGGGCTCCTGGGCAGCTGTGGATGTTGGCAGGTTGCGCCGCTCCACCAAACTGGTCCTGGGGAGGTCCCAATGACCTGTTTTATACAAACACAGGCGCTTTGTCATAAAACAGGGGGAAGTCGAGTCACAACTTCAGTATTTGTTTGAAGTTGATGGAAAAAGCCCTCCTGCGGCAAGACCATACAAGTGTTGTGAGCTGCTGTGTCTGATGGGAGTGGAAATGCACAGGAAAAGGGCCTACTTTGTCTTTACATAGACCTCAGATTGGTGCCCAGGTTCTGGTAAAATAGTTCTAATACCAGAGAGGAAAGAGAACCACATTCCTCATTCAAATTTTTGAATGGAAACAGTTGCTTGTCACTGGTGTTTGAATACTGTAATTGGACGTTAAGGGGCTTGCACATAGAGGTGTGATATAGTGTTGAAACTGCACACAAATCACACATTTCTCACATCTGTGGAGGTTCGGGTCCTGGCCTGGCTGTTCTGCGGCCTCTATTGTTGCGCCATTTGAAATTCAAGCAGCTCTGTCATGATAGGACAGATAAAGGAATCTTATTTTAACCAGGTCTGATATTTCCTAGAAGCTTCAAATTCTACCTGTCAGTGTAATGAAAAAATGTGCTCTATGCATGTGCTGTGGGTGTCAGAGTGATGGATTGTATAAGCGTGTTCCAGGATTATGTTTTATGAAAGTTAAAGGGCCCTGGGGTTGGTCTGGGAAGCACATAATCTCAGTCAAAGTGTTGGGCTGGATGAACCAAGGTTTTATTATTAAACACCTATAAGAGGGTCTAGAGCTGGTGGAGGCCGCTGCACAGCCAACTTAACACTCTCCAGAGGCTCTCGGCACATGTCCCTCCTATTTGGGCATGAAATTAAATTGTTTCTCTATAATAAATATTATAAAAGAAAGTACACTGATGTGAACTTATACAGTTTGAATAATCATTCTTTGATAGAAATATCAATCTTTAAAGGCTTCCCTCAAGTTTTCCCCCCGCTTGTAGAGCTAGTTTTATCTTGGAGGAGAGAGTATTAAAAAAAAGGTAATACTTTTGGCAATATGTTACAGATTTGATGGTACAAGAGAGACTTGGCTATAAATGATGCTGTATTGATTTCACATGTGCAGGAGGAGTACCAAGGTCCAATCAGAAGAGAAAGAAGGGGAATTCAGTCCCTGGGATGTTCATGGAGAACTTACTGCAGACACTAGGGGCCTGAAGCCTGGTTTCTGAGCAATGGGAGACGTTAAAAATGCTATAAAAGCTCCATATTCACAATTATTCTGACTTTCTAAAATTGATAAAAACTGCTGATACTCATGGTGGATATATTGTAGTTTAGACTTGGAAATTGATTGTTGCTCCCCTGATAACGGTTCTCATGGTAACCATGAAGCAGTAGTCTATAAAGGCCACACATTTTTTATGGAATCTGGCACAATAGATTTGGGAGTACATGGTGACCTGTATCAGTCACTTTGAAATACTCTCAAATGAAAGCAGATTATTAGTTCAATTTCTTTGTTTAAATTTTTATTCTTCGTATGTTAACAGTGATAGGGGGCTATTTCACCAATAGCATCAGGTTCATGCCTTATATCATACAGTCTTGATCACAACTTTGCTGCCAGGTTCATTTTAAGTTACTATGATGATAATGAAGGGAGCAGCCGCCCACAGTTTTTGACCAAAAAATGCTTTGCTAGGATGTCATTATTGAAATAAAGGATGATCCAGGAAAAAAAAAAGCAAAACAAATCCACTGAGCAGTTTGTCACTAGTGTTGAGCAGGAGGAAGACAACAAAGAGTGAGCTAAATATGTTGGTGTTGTGTTTACAGCCCATCAGTCTGATGCTGCCAAGTTACCCAAGCAGACAACCAGCTAGTCATCAACATCTTTACAGTTAACTCTCAGATGTCAGATGACCAAACTTGGACTGGCTCTAATGTCATTGTCAAGTGGCACAATAGTATCTATCATATTTTGTTGTTTTTTTTGCCAATCAATCTTCATGTCTGCAAAGTCAGCTTTCTCAAATTTTGATATTGAAGTCTAGCATATGGTAAAGTCTGAGACACCTAAAACTGGAACTATGATGCTTAAACTTGTCATTCATGTTGTGACGGATATTGCAATAATATAATATGATGATAGAATAACATTGCTCTCCTTCATTTATTCATGGCTCGTCTCTGAGTGTTTTGGGCAAAATACCCTTAAACTGATAGAAGATTTCCCATTCCTTTTAATGGGCAGGGGTGACATCCCCCATCATCTGTGCGTGTGAGACAGCCCCCCCACAGGGCCCAGTCAACACTACCTAAACAGAAAACAAAGAAAAACAAATAAAGTGTTGTGAAGTGAAAATACCTGTTTGCTTGCATATACTGATTTACATAAACCCATACACACTGAATGAATTAAAGTTGTTTATCAGTATGGAAATATCGCTCTTCTTCTTTTCTTTTGGCTGCTCCCTTCAGGGGTCACCAGCAAATCAACATCCTCTATCCAACCCCATTTTCTACATCCTCTTCTCTCTCACCACCTAACTTCATATCATCTGTCATTCCATCCATAAATCTGCCCTTTGTTCTTTCTTTAGTCCTCCTGCTTGGCAGTTCCAAACACAGCATCATTGTACCAAATAATTGCTATCCCTCTTATGTACATGTCCAAGCCATCTCAGTCTGGCCTGTCTGACTTTATCTCCAAAAAACATTCCTGATCCTGTCCATCCTCGTCACTTCCAAAGAGAACCTCAGCATCTTCATCTCTGAGTATGGAAATATAATTTCATCATCCTCATCGTCATCTGAGACTCCAAGGGCTCACACTTATGCTGATGTTATGACAGTCTTTAACAGACTAGTTCAACCGTTTTTTTTTTTTACCAGTGGCTGCTTCTGACAATTATTTCCAGCTGTCGTAGATCCTGATTGATCATCGTTTGTGACAGCTGATCATCTTCCTGTCCTGCATCTTCAATTACACAGTAATTTTAATGTAGTAGTATTATGCACTCAAAAGTGGTGACTTGTATTCCAATGTCAATCTGGAATAAATGAAAAAAATGTGTTGCATTGTAACAGACACACGCCTTAAAACAGGGTGTACCATTTTGCTGTGGTGGGCGATGATCAGCTCATGTTTCCTTACATAGTGCAGAACATTCTTTGATGCCTGCACTCTGTATTCTTGTAGAGGTGTCAGAGGAAACATACAATCAGCATCCGTATATTAGAACTCAGGGGTTTTCCTAACTTTTACTGCAGCCCTAAGAATTATGCTTTTTGGGGCCCATACCCATCTTGGTCAGGGGCCGTTCACTAAATATTTCAAAGAACCAATTTGAAGAAAAAAAAGCCTATCTAAAACTGTCAAACTTATTTTCTATTTGAAATGTAAACAAAACCTGGCACAGTAATAAGCATTCCAGCCACATGGTAGGAAGGTCCCTGGTTTAATTCCTACTTTGGCATTTCTATGTGAAGTTTACATGTTCTCCTCTGTGTGGGTTTCTTTCTGGTTTTCTGGTTTCCTCCCACAGTCCAAAACATGCAGTAAGCGAATGGAGAACTCCTCATTGTTCATAAATGTTAAAAAGAGAGTAGATGGCTGAGTGGCATTTTTTGTGGCTTGTTGATTGACTGCCTATCAGTCCAGATCAAACATTGCCGTTTTGCCCATATGTCAGCCTGGATAATATCTAGTACCCATGCTGCCCTGTGTGCAGGATACGCAGTATATGAATGAATGAATAAGAAAAAAACAAACATTCATAAAAACTAGGCTACTCCCGGTGTCCTGTTGCATTTTGACGCCTTCGGCAACCACACAGCTTGAGCATTGGATTCAGTATATTGCCCTGCTATGTACTGGAATAGAAAGTAGCTGTGTTAAGTGGACAAGATGTGCTGTACCTTGAGGCCTGAAACTGGCATTAAAACACATCTATGAAAAAATGAATATCTTTGATGTTTCTTTTACATCATGTCTTGATGCTTTTTATTTTTCATGTGAAGCCCTCATTTTTTTGTTGTTGAAATGCAAACAAATGTGATGAATGCTTTACTTGAATGCCTATAATACCCGCAATTGCTATTTTATTCAATGCACATAGATTCAGTGAGTTGCTAGTAATTAGATTTTTGAAGCATATTGATCACATGTCATTTTTACAGGGAAAAACAGATTATACGAGCACAGCTTGTCAGCCCAAATACAATTTAGGTATTGCAAAGCATTATGTCATGAGTCATGTCCTTATTGTCATAGAGATATTATATGGCATTTTACTTGACTTGGACATTTACTGCTTCCTTGAATGGAATGGGTAGTGAGAGTATTTTGTATGGTGAAACGAGTCACAAATGTTTTTCTCAGCTGCCACAGCAAGGCCAGAGTATTACACCAGTATTCAACACATTAAGGGTACTGGTCAAATGAATGTTTTGCAACATTTGTCAGGTTTGAAGGCATCACAGTGATGACCTTGGCCCTACACAGTATCAGCTGGTAGGTTTTCTCAAGCACGTTCCAAGCATGTTCACTTCCAAGGTGGGCGCAGCACCAAATGATTAACAGTGCAACATACGTCACTTAAAGAGAAGAAACCATTATCCTGACCGAAAACGAGATGTAAAATCTATAATACAGATTGACAAATAGGAAGAAGGTGTAGCCAAATGTCATGGAGAAGTGCTGACGATATAATTGCGTCATGTGGTTGATGAAACAACTCACCCATATTACAGTCTAATCATTAAAACACAAAAGAAAGATAAATCATAACCATTACCATAGTAAACTGCATACTTATGCTGACTCTGAAAAAAAGTGAACGCTATGCCAGTTAAATGGCGTAAATTATTCTTGTACCTCCTGTTTTGCCACTTTCATCTAGGCTGAAAATATTTGCCGTACAAATCCATAGTAGTCGTACGAATAAAGATTTTGTATCTTTGGCGACTCCAGCTTTCCTGGATGGGGAAGCTGGAAATGTTTACTGTGGCCCACATGGCAAATTTGTGTGTTGTTATTTGCTGTTGTGTATCTGGGATTTTGACTGCTGAGGGAGGGGGTGGTTGGGTGCGCAGCAACAGTCAACAGATGCTGTCAATGTGACCGCAGGGAGGAAGCAGAGGCAAATGCTCCTCATTACAGCACTGACTGCAGCCCAGTGGCCCAGTAACCAAAAGAAACCAGCTACATGTCAATGACTGCACAGCTGGAAATCAGCTGATCCTTGTTGGCTTTACTGCTGTCAAGTCCTTTTCACTTCTTCTTTGCTATAACTTAAAAAGGACACATTGTGGCAGTCACTGTTGCACCAACTGGAGAGACAATTCAATTAGAAAAGAAATGCAGGGGTATTCATCGTCATGCAGCTGTGGGTTCATGCTGACTCAGTTGAAGTTATGATTGTTATTATCATTTTTAAACCATTCTACTCCCCACATTTGCCAGAACGCAATGACATGTTGGGACAATCCCAAGATGGATTTGGCGCACAGTGCAACAAGCTACACCACATCCGATTTGATCGGCTTTCAGTGACAGAATCTGGACACTGTCCAGTTATATTGTTCATCTGAGAAACATAATGACATGGAGGAAAATATGAACAAATTTAATTAAAGGCAACGCCATGAGAAACATGAGCAACATTTTAGGGAAATGTGGTTAACCAAAAATTCCCTTGCATGAAATCTTTTCAGATAGAGATTTTTTGTGACCATCAGATATCCGAATTTACATGGAAATGGCAGGTGAAATACCGACTTACCCTCCACTGGCTTTGATTGTCTGTTTACCATTGAAATTAAAGGTTTATTCAAACGTTCTTGGGAAATGAAGATTCATTTAGACCTCACATTACAGAAATAAATATCAGTGGATAAACTTACACGGTAGTATCTCCAGTATTGGTATGCCATCTCAGGTGCTATTTGCCTCGCTAACTCTTGTGCAGTGACAGGGACAACGCTGGTAAAGTGACATTTGCTGGTGTCAGTTGCCGATGTTAATAATGTGAATGAAAATTATTTTATTAATGGTTTGATGATAAATTTGTACTTAGATTAAGAGCTGAAAAATGGTAAAACAGTCACTTTTACAAGGCTCCTCTGTGATACTGGCACACAAGGGGGAATAACTGACAAAAGCACAGAAAAACAAGCAAATTAAACAATCTGCATCGGCAATATTGCTATCACACATTGGTACTCAAATTGGTAATGAATGTGTCATTTTCAGGGGAATTAGATGCTTTAAAATCCTGCAGTGGCCAGTTTGAGAACATAAAGACAAGTTTGCCTCTCCGAAAGATTTGGCTGTCTTATCTTTCTTATTCGCAGCTGGTTCCTGTTTTCTTTGTGAGAAATTATAGAGATTGGTATTGGAATGGGTTATGAAAGTGCTATTTTCTGAGGAATTAAATGCCGAAAGATCCTGCATGGGCCATTTTAACACTTAAAGCATAAGTTTGCTTCTCATACAGATTCGGTTGTCTTGTCTTTCTTATTTGCAGCTGGTTCCTGTTTTCTTTGTGATAAATTGGACGATATTATTGTCCATTATCTCAATTATCTTTTGACTCACCCTTTATATGCTAGCAGTTCATTCATATGCTTTGAGTTACAACAGAAAAGCAAAAAAAAAACACTCTCTCCCAGTTCTTTCCTGTCAGATATGTGAAGTGTGTCCACTGGGTGGTTTCATTGCGTTATGAAACCAATGTGAACATCGTTCCTGACCTCACTCAGGAGCCAGACAGTGATATGGAGGTCATCAGAGGTCACATTCAACCTCTCTAGATGGACAGGCAGGGAACTGTAAACCTGGAAGACCAGGAGCCTGTGCGCTCTGTGTTTATCTCACTGCTTTAACAAGTGATGTCACCACATTGTAAAAAGATACAGTTCTCAGAGGTCCCATCCCTTTGTTGCTGTGTGAGAGAGTAAGACTTGGTACATGGAGAGAGAGGGAGACAGATGACTGCTTTGGTGGCAGGGGTAAGCAGCCTCTTCTGGTGCATGGTGTTTTGAAACAACTAGAGTGGACTATGGGGATCTGTAATTGTCCATGTGCTGCGAGCGCAGGTCTAATCCTCTGCTGGCTAAATCTTACTAAATGGCGAACAGGCAAACCCTGTCTATAAATGTGCAGTCACCGCGTTTTTTAATGAGCACTGGACTTCAACAACAAAAACACCAACTGTTGATGATTTCTATGACTCATTGTCTGTCTACATGGAAATGTGAATCACGATCATTTCAATCTAGAAATATGAGATACCGTTCACCACATCATCAGCTAAAGCAGTTTTCTGGCAAGATTAACTTACAAAACCAATTCCAAACTTCTCCATGGGAAATCCATACATTTTAAACCACATCTTCATATCCCTGCTTTCATTTCACCTCTTTATGATTTGTCTCCCGCACCAGAGGATATTGTGGTACTGCCACAGACATTCACTTTACATAGTGTTGTGTGCTATAGGTGTATCTGAATGCATAAAGGCCAATAAAACAGTTTCTGCTTTATGTGAGCTCTCCAGGTGCAGAAAGATGGTGGTTACCGGGACTGTGTCAAGTTCCAAGCTCTAAGGGTCCAAATCTGCAACGTAGGTATGGAGGGTAATGTGAAAAAAATCCTCTTTAGGTGTAAATGCAGGAATCTGGATAATTGGATAATATAGTGAGTCTCACAGGAACCTATCCTTGGGCGGGAAGTTTACCAACGCAATTGCTGCCGCACTTCTCCTTTGCCCTGAAACCCCATCTCTTTGTCGAGTCAGACCAATGATGTTGCAAGTATGGACAAATTGGACCGATGGAATAATGTTGGAGGCTTTATGCCTCTCTGGTCACTTTTCTGATGAGCCCTCTGCTGCCTTACTCTCCTCGATCAACTTGTATGGTTCCTTGGCTTGGACTTTTATTAGCTGTTCCAGAGCCTCAAAGAACTTGGCCCAGCCTGGTTCTCCCCAGCACTTTCCCACTAATGAAGTGCACATTCTGCTGGAGCGCTTGGCTGAGTCTAGTTCTTTGGTCATCCCTTAATAGGAATTTCCCCTTCTTCCATGCATCCCTGCCTTCCTCACTCTCCGCTGCTGCCACTCTGGTGTGTGTGACTCATATTCCGAAATGCCAGCCATCAGCCAGGGGACGTTTGATTCATAAATCTTCTTACACTTGTTTGCCACTGTTGGACTGGTTGGCTGACCGTCTGGACAACTGGCTAACTGACGTGTTAAAGGGCTGACATATTGAAGGTCTGGGTGGCTAAAAATGGGATGAAGGTTTAGAAACTGAGACAATGACTGATGTGTGTTTATTAGTACTTACGGTGAGCATACCAAGTGCGTTTAGATTCAAGAAATTGTACCTTGATACATTCAGAAGTACGAGCTCATGAAAGTCACACAGGTGGTCACCATTAGATCTTCAAACTTATTTTGTAAATGTTGAAAATGAAACCTGCTTTGATGTATGCGAATGTTTCAAATATTGATCTTTGCTTCCATGCATGTTTAACTGTCTTAGATTTTGAATTGACCAATATGCCTATTTTTCTGAGCAGTAGAGAAGCCTCTGAGTTCTTGGAGTGAGTAAATGAGTAGAGAAAAAAATCTTGAATGTTTTTGTTGCACAGCTCAGTGAGGAAGAGAGTCTTCATCCTCAAATCAACCTTGAAGGGACTGCACTGTATGCATTTGATGAGGAAAATCCACTGGGAGATGAAAGCTGGGAATATTCTCTGTGACAGGGAAGGTCATGCGAAACTGACTGATTCTGGTCTGGCTGGACATTTAACGGTGAGTTTGAGTCCACTGGGTCTTCCACTCTTAAAAAGTCAGCATAATAAAATAAGGTCTCCCCTGGAGAATATGGCATATGATCATTTCTGTCTTCAGTGGTTTAACTGCCATTACATTGACCTTTCTGATGCAAAAGAGAAGGCTTGGAGCACACTTTGGAAGTATTTATTTCAACAAAGTCTTTGCTTACATTGAAGTGCAAAGAATGCAGGCGGCTTTCAAAAAGAAAAAAAAGGGGGGGAGCGATGTGGCATTTGTTTTTGTCAGAGAGGTACCAGATAAATAATGTGCTGAGAACAGAAGCGAAGTCTCTTCAGGCTGTGATTCCAATTTCCATTGTGAGCATGTTTCCAGCTGAAGTTTGTGGTTTGGGCACTTGCTGCTCACTGAGGGCAGTTAACTTTTCCCACACGGTTGTATCTGTGCTGCTCTCATATCAGGGCCATTGCTGCTCTGAGGGAGGTCAAAGTGGAACTCTCTCCTCCCTGTGGATGGTTTGTCAGTCGACAACTGTTTGCAGGCGATGAACTGTACTTTGCCTCAGGGCAGCAGATTTCTGAGTACTACATCCTGACAAGCTTGGTGAGGAAGGAAGAAATTAGTACAATATGCAAATTATGGAAAATACAGCGCAGTGCATAAACATAGTTGTCCATGAGTGGCCAAGAGATTATGGATGACTTACCTTTGATCTTGCTGCTGAGAAGTCCAAGAGTCACAGAAATAGACCCCAGGGGAACCCTAAATAAAAGTGAATAATGTTTTAAGGCAAAGTTTTCACATCTTCCTTGTTTGGTCTGAACCTTTGCACTTTTCATTTTGGTCAGTTTTGGTCACACTTCTCAGGTGTGAAATGTATCTCAAGCCGATGTTTGGAACAGTAGAGCGGCATTTGGAACAACTAAAAGTGATGTATTACTTTGGATCAACATAAATATTGGCAAAATTATTAAGGTTGTAAAAGTTTTTTTTGACAGATTCAACTTTCTGACTAACTACAGGAGGTGAAGCCAGGATTTAGCTGGCCATTATACAATGGAAGAGTGAAATGTCACCTGACTAGCACACCTGAATTTGGTGCTGGTGGCGGTAATGCTCTGGTAATAATAATAAACGAATGAAATTGTTTATATCCATTTCGTGAGTAGATGTACAGCCTATAATCAATGTCAAGTGTATGGAGGGAGCCAGATGCTCTATACTTTGCTAACAAAATTGCCAAGTGAGAAAACAATGCAAACCAACAACATTCCTATTACACCAAGAAAGGAAAAAGTAGCAGGACAGTGTAAGAATTAAAGAGTTCATCTCAAAGAAACCTGAACTTTTACTGAACTAACAGAGGCGTTATGCTCAAAAGACCTCTAAGAAATTTCCAATCAGACCTGATAAGCAAAGCTTGGCGGTGCGGCACTAGTTATAGAACTGAACAGCTGCAAACATGCTGGGCCTGCTGCTGGTGCTGGCTGGGTGGTCCTAGAGAGCCCCATTACTTACCTGGCTGCATTCTTTTACATTTTGGACACTTAGCCATTTTTACTAAGCACTTGATGATTTAAAGAGATCCATAAAAAGTGCAGAGCTGTGACCCTCAAGAACCCAAGTTGGCTGGGTTTAAGCTGGGCTGAGATATTAGGATCAAGGTGGAGCTGATTGGATGATATTGGGGTTTCAATTCAGTATTCCTGGAAATGTATAGAGGACAATAAAACACTTCAGCCCCCACATTTAACAAAGGTAACATGGGGATCATTTTAAGATAAAATTAGCAAGAATTGTGAAAGAGACAATTTTCAGCAAAGCAATCTGTAAAGTTCATCATGAAATTGTCTGTTGAGGCTCTTAGGGCTGTGGATAATGTGTAATGGTGATGTATTTCACAGGGTCAACGCTGTTCTTTTCCTGACTCCGCTGGCTTATTTGAAGACCTGTCCACACTGACACACCGAAAAAGGGGTTTGACATCAAAACATATTTGAGCATCAAGAGGCCTTGAGCGTGTGTAGAGGAAATAAAGTGCCTTGTCTGGATTCAAATTTTAGAAATGAAGGAACCCTAAAACAATCAGTGTAGCAAGTCCAAGTGTTTTATTTTCCTCAAATTTAGTTTGAATAGTTCAGAGCTTATACAAAATGATTTGCAAAATTCCTTACTGAAATCTTCTTTTCTTTTCATATTGTTACCAGGTGCACTGACCACAAGCCTCATGCATCCATCTATCTATAGATAGATAGATAGATACATACATACATACATATATAGATAGTTACATAGAGCATGTGGTCATTTGATGATAAAAGCTTGATTGTTCTTATACCAAAGTATGAACCTTTTTTTTTTTATTAGATTGGATAAAGTAAACAGTGAGTGTTTTTTCTTCTTCTTATAAATGCAATTTGCTGCTATGCTCATTTCCAGGCAGCATCTTGTGTTCAGCCTGTTGTAAGTTAATTTGGCAGATCAACTGCAAAAACAGAAATCTAATGGAAAACACTACCCTGGCATCCACAGCGCATACCGGTGGTTGTCTAAAGAATGGGAGCTCTTTAATGTGGTGATTGCACGGTTTCAGTTTGAAAGTTTGTTTCTGTAAAAAACATGCTCTTCCGTTGTGCCCCCCCCTTATTTTATCCCTATTTGTTTTATTTGTAGCTTCACTTATAAGCTTTGTTTTCAATTCCAGCCTAATCTTGCAAAATGATTGCTTGTGATATGAACTGTTCCTAGATTTCAGCATTTTCGAAGTGGAAACACTTTCAGATGGCATTTCTGTCGGGCATTCATCAGTCCATCTACTCTATGTACTGCAAGAGTGTCACCTCTTGGTTAAATAGTTCTACTCGACTAAAAGGGTTCACATAAATTAAACAGACGTCCATTAAGTGGGTTTTTGCTGAAAACTAAGCAGTTATTTAAAGAGCAAAGACTCTATGGAGCCTCTAGTAGGAATTCTCTTTTACTACATCTGGTTAACAAATGCAATTGGAAGGCATTGACAGCGATGGCCTGCATCATCTTCATCTGTTTTAAAACAGTCTTTTATTCTTTCGCAGGGCCTGCTGTGTGTGTTTTCAATTGTTTGTCTCAGTGCCGCGTGTCCTGGCTGCTCCTTGGTAGGTAGATATCAACTGGGGGCACCAGGCCAGTCACCCCAGGGTATATAGACTCTCACTGTCAGTCAGCAGGCTTGTTCTCTGTCTATTCTTCTGGCATCACGTTGTGTTTATTTGGCTTTGACCTCATCACTAATTTAGATCAAACACTGCACGACAACCTCATACTAGTCATAACTCTGCTGCCAATCCAACCCCAAACAACATTGATTCAGAAATCAATATTGGTTTTATATCTATGATATGTTTGGCCAGTAAAAATCACTTTAAATCATAAAATGTATTTGTCCAGGGTTATTTTTTTATAACTTTTGGGAATACTTTCTGCTTATTTTATGGTTGAGATGAAAATTGGTGTCTCACTGTGACAGTTTAATTGGAACATATTTAAATTGGCTCCCGATGAATCAGTTCCCTTGCAACTTCTTTTGGCCATGTTTGAAAAGATGTTGCTGTCTACTAAAACATGTCAACTCACTGGCAAACCTAACCGTAGTGTAACACCTGCTTCTTTGTTCCCTATTTAAGCCGGTGGGCTGTCTTTTGTGTATCTGCTGAGTGATCGTTTGGGTCAGCTCATTTCTGTTCAGATCTGGTGCAGTTTATCTACTTATGGTGATGTGTCCAAGCAGCCTTTATCTCACTGCATAACAGCAATGAGTCGGTTTTGTGGTGTAAGTTTTCCCCAAATAATTAAAATTGGACAGGTTTTGAACCCCCTTTCACACCCATTTTCTCAACTGCTGACAAATGTACATGACAAGCACAAGTAGGTGTCTGCCCATCATGAGTAGAGTCATAGGTCATTGGATTGTTTCCAGCAAATTCTGAAGTCATAGTTGTGTGCTTCTTGCTGTCAGATGGAAAGAGACTGTAAGGAGGGTTTGCTCTTGAGAATGTTGGCTGGGAGAGAAGGGAGGCAGAAAATTACTGGGATGAGTCTAAATAATCTGGTGGTTGATCATACAGTGAAAGGTCTTTTTTTCTCCCATTTCTGATCAATTCTAGAAGGAGAACCAGTAATCGGCTTTATTTGGGTTTCACTTCATATATTATAGTTGCAGATACATGGTCACCAGATCAATTGTTGTCTGTGCTCCAGTGGATACTTACTGTCATTTAACTCTTCTGTGTTTCATGATTCACTTTTGGTGAGTTAACTTGCCAGGTGTTTGCCAAGATTTTTTAACATAACAAAATTACTTTGAGTATTGATGCGTATTCATTGAAGTTTGGACATTCGATGATAATGTATTGAAATGTATTTTATTCGATAGGATGTAGTTTCCATGTAAAATCATGACAAAACACTCCTGCTGTCTTTCTCCCTGTTTATAGTCAAGGTATTGCCTTGCTGGTCAATGTAGGCACAGCTCATCATAGCCGCTGGGAGCACCTGGCTGCTGTTCCAGGGGTATTAGAGATCTAGCTGTCAGTCTCCACACTCACTCTCCATTTTTGCCGGCACCATGTTTTAGTTTGGTTAGCTTCAGGCCTGTTACTAGTTTAGGTTTTGTATTATAAAAAAAAAGCATTATTCATTCGTCCATTAACAATCCATCCATCAACACTCATTAAGACATTACATTTATTTCAATATGCTCTTAGATATTGTACTGTTTTAAAAAAAAACCCAAATGCAACACCTTCATTTAAAAAAAAAGCTTTGTTTTGTTTTGTTTTGTTTTGTTTTGTTTTGTTTTGTTTTGTTTTGTTTTGTTTTGTTTTGTTTTGTTTTGTTTTGTTTTGTTTTGTTTTGTTTTGTTTTGTTTTGTTTTGTTTTGTTTTGTTTTGTTTTGTTTTGTTTTGTTTTGTTTTGTTTTGTTTTGTGGTTCACAAGATAATGAAAGGGTCAAGTGATAGTAAAATGATTACAGTTGGATTCCCTATTTGAAGATATGGCCAACATCTCTGTACATCCAAGAACTGAAGAAGCCCTTACAAATATCATCCAAGTCTCCAGCAGGCTATTTTTGTACAAGAGCATTACAGAGAAGAATGAACTTATGCTGACCTGAAACCCAGTGTCCTGCCGATTTACAGAAAGCATAACATCCGACATATATTTCAAACTGAGTTTAAGCAACCTCTGCCTTGCTTAATACGACCACCATTGCCCCCAATTATCATAATACCAAAATCACAACTTGTCACTCTGAGGTACTGTGATGGATCTTCAGTGTCCAGCTTGCAGTGTGCAATGTCATAACATGAGGTTATGATATTTTCTTTACCTTTTATCCAGATAAATGCACTGCAACTTATAAGCACACCAGTTCGCACACACATAAGACTGTGAAACATTTCGTCATGTTCCCTGCCCTGCTTCAATCGACATGGACACAGAAAGTAGGCTTCCTTATTTTCTCTGGAGCAGGCAGAGGTTTTGTGGTGTGGGGCTAAATGTGGGTTATTGTTATTCAAGAGTACGTGCTGGAATATTGGGCGTATCGATTGCTTTTTGCCACAGGCTCAATTGGCCAGGCCACAAAATCCTCTTGCTGCCAGTAGGCCCATTTCTGCAACACTTATTTTTAATACAAGTATTACATGACTTTGCTCTCTCAAGGTTTCAGAGGGAGGAAATAGCAGATTGAATGTAAACAAGATTAGCTTCCCTCTCGTGCAGCACAGCCAGCTGCTGCTTCAAAGCGTGGCCATAAATCTGCTGGATGGCCCGCGCAATGTAGAACTGCTGCTGCAAAGAGAGACGTCACTGTCAAGTGTGTCGCGATTCATCAGGATGGCATGATAAACGGCACTCCCAACACCTGGAATATGAAAGGCAAAATATTTTGGTTGTTTTTTATCTATCGATTCAGCAGCTGAGAACCAGCTTGTGAGTTGAAATAACATTAAATAAATTGTTTTAAATATTTTTTGTTTTTGTTGCAGGCATTTGGTTTGCATCTCCTTTATCAACTCCTGTCCTTCCTTGCTTTGCTTCTGAAGTGTACAGATGCAGGCCTTGGTTTCCTCTGCTCCCTCAGCTATCAAAAACTAAATATAGCAGATTTGTTGCTCTTTCGGAATATAGTCCACTTGCCAAAATACACAGGGCCTGCTTTCTTAACCTTGTGCAGTGATCTGTGTGTTTAGAGTGAAATGCAGTGAAAAGAGAAGCTGTCACACTCAGCAAGGCTGGCTTGGAGGCAAAATAATGACACTTGTGTTTTTGGAAGCTGCAAAATCACAGTAGGAAACTTGCCATAACTGCCTCATTGTAGCACCATGGTATTTCTCAAAACTGAGTGATATTGGTAATGATTCCGAGTAAAACATCAGTCCTTTGTCCTGTGCTGTACTTTCATAAACTGCCTTCATACTGGTCATTCTGCTGTATTTGGAAGTTTCTGGCTTTGCTCAATTAAAAATGGATTTCAGAAAAAAAAAATCTTGGAACACATTACTCAATAACAATTAGATTGTTTTAGATCATTGACCTGATAGTAATGTACGCTCATTTTTCCTGACAACATTCTGATATATAAATGATTTATTATCATTGGAGCTATGAGGTCATCTTTATTCGAAGATGGGTAATGGTGAATGTCATCATTTTGGTTTTGAAGATATTTAGGAGGGAAATCACAATGAAACACCGGTTTTCTTATTGTTAGATTCTCACTGGATATGTGATCCGTTTCCAGCTGAAGGGGAAATAGGCCATGGCTGTAAGCAGAAATCAAATAGCATCTCTTGCTTGGAGTAAAATCAGATGAATATGTCCACCAGAATCTGCTTGATATCTTAAAGAAATTATTTCATTGCCCAATTCCAGATGCAGCAACTTGCTCAGAGAATAATAATGAGCCACCTGTGTGTGCTCTCCCTCCCTTATAGCTTTCATGCAGACCCTGGTGGGGTTAATCAATTTTTAAATAGGCAACATTTGCAAGGTATTTTAGGGTATTTTTGTGCCAGTTCTTATTGGCATAGCCATCAGCAAAAGGTTTTTGTACATAATTGAATCTTTACCTCCTGTGTAGGCTTCTAAAAAACTGAAAGATGGTTGTTAACACATTGCATGCTGGAACTTGCAAGCTGTTATTCTTTCCCGAAGGACTCTGTCAGTTCTGAGGATATCAAATACGATCCTGTAGATTTCAAGTTGGAAACGAGCTTCATACTCTGTACTGTTGGTTTTATACTGTCTTTGTCCAAATCAGCACGTTCTAAGCTGTCTTGGCGTGGGTGGATGTGACATAAACCAGCAAGTACTGCACCGTGCAGTGAGAAATTCATCGATGCTGGAGCTTGTGGGTTGTACGTTCTTTCTTAGCATATCCACCTTCTGTGAATGTGTAAATTATTAATCATTATTTTTCAGTACACACTGAAACACAGAAGCTAATTGATAGGCTGTTTGTACATGAGAAGCCTACTTTCCCTGTGGTGGAAAGTAGACCTTGATGAGAAAAGACAAGTATTAAAAACAAAAGTGCATACGTTTTGCAGTATATTTTTTTGTGGGACCTCGCTTCACCTCTGTGTCAACAGCGAACAATAAGGAAAGAAGGACTGGATCCAGTGACATTTGACAGGAGACACCAATATTCATGGAGTTGCAGCAGGTATTTTTTTTTCCAAACACCAGGTATAAATGAGCTTCAGGCAGTTCTTCCACACTAACCCCTTTTCTAGAAGGAGAGACGCTTTCTAAGCAGAGGCAGTAGAACTTTCAGACGCACAGGAGTACAGAATGGAGTGGAAGAAATATTCCTAAGTAAATAACGTTGTCGTGTTGATTCTTTCACGTATGTGCTCGGACTGTTTGAACACCCACTATGAATGCACTTTGTAGAAGAGAGAGTTGACAGTCACTTAAATTTATGATGAGAATTAGTACTTACTTATCTTCTCACCTGTGCCGGTTTACAGTATTAAAGCAAATCTGTGATTAGAGAGCATGAGCAGCATTACATTTCTGTCATCAAACCATTTGCAGGTTTAAAAAAGAGCTCACAAACGAGCCACTGTAATAATTACCACACACCAATACATCATTATTCCAAGAATAATGGGAGCATTTTAAAAACCTGCCTCACTCTCCATAACAATGATGTGCAATCATTAACCACTGAAGGCTGCCAGCAAGGGCTGGTTTCCATTCTGACCTTCTGATTTCAATGATTAGTTTTCTACTATTTCCTCTTCTCTAATCAATGAAATTAGCTGATAAAACCTTTGGTTGGAATGAAAACCTGCATGACAACCTCTGTAGTGCCCGATCGGCTATCCTGCTCTGCAGATATTTTAGCGAATGCTGTGTGCACAAAAATATATCTTGTTTCAAAGGTCACTTGATTGCCATTTAGATTTTTCTTTGGTATTTTTTGCATTTAAGCAAGGCAGTATATGCAGCCAAGTAACCACTGAGTTGCCAGAGAGATGACGTAGATACTGAGTTCCCGCTTCACAGTTATACACAGTATAATGATGGATTTCCACGAATTATACATACTCCTTAGGGTTGTAGGAGCAAATCCCAAATGGGGGGAAAAAGGCAGGGTGATCGCTTGGCGACTGCAAAAGGGACTGCACCACTGCGCCACTCTGACAGTGTACCTGTATTCCTTATTTTTAGCCGCAATCAAATTCTATATGATTATTCTGAACCAAATCAAATACATGATTTTCTTCTTGGCTTTTTCTCACAGAATTAATTTCAGACAAAAAGGTACTGTTGCACTGACTTTATGTACGGCCTTGTTTGTATTTTTTTTTGAGTCAAGAGTTAAATTCATATGCAGTAGTGATACAATATGAGGGCTCAATGCTGGCAAGCTTCTCCCTCTCCTGTCATCCTCTTTCTCCCAGGCTCTGAATGTGGTTGTCCCAATGGGAATTAAAGTAGTAGCACTTTGGGTCGATCACTCAAAACCCTCTGTATAAAGGGATTTATTGCAGACTAATTAGGATAACATGGCTGGAAATGCTGACCTTGGTATTCCTAAACAAGGTTTCAATTAACTTGTAATAAGGCCAAACAACCAGGCTCTGGACTGGGTCCTCCACCAGCAGAAGGAAATGTGAAACATGACACATGTGATGTGTTTCTTAACTTTGATTAATCACTCTGTGAGTAAGCAAGCGGGACTGGTAAAACATTTAGAGGAAAATCACCCTGCGCCAGCATTTGGAAGGCAAAGTTACTGGAACATATATCCACTGTATCCTGCTTTTCTCTCTCGTCCACAAAATGCTTTTCCCCAAAAAAGATTCTTCATTGAAAAACATTACCTACATACCTCCCTTACAGAAAGATTATTTTGGACAGCCTGGTTCAAACAACCTCACTTTTTAAATTAATGCATTTACATTATAAAATTGTCTTCATTTGGGAGAAGAATCTTTATGTAATCCTTTTTGTGTCTCCCGCTGAGTGCAATCTCACTCAAACCTTGATTGTGTTTCTTGATTCATCAGAATGCAGTGCCTCCCCATTTTTCTCTAGTACAGTCAAAGGATATGCAGCTGGTGCCCCCAGTTGACCATAATGTGACTAAGCACAGCCCATAATAGCTATCGAAACTTTCCGCAGATATCCTTTTATATTGTACTTTATCCTTTGATTCAGGGTACTATGATTTTGGTGAAAAGTAATGGGAAAACGATCATTAAGACATTTCGACAAAGATGTGGCACCATTCACAGCGTAAAAAAGAGCACCAATACTGTACTAAAATAAATAAAATAGACAAGCAATATATTTAGTAATTAGTGGACTATACTTTGTATTTCATAGGATATTTGTAGAGAAAATTAATAGCATGGTTGGGCTGTGAACCAGAGTCAGTGAACATAATATTAGGTGATGTTTTATTGATTCCTTTGGCTCTAGAATTAGTCTGACATTGGATTAGCATATAATGAGGAAGCTGTGGCTCAGTTGGTGGAGCGTGTGTCCCTTCATCCAGAAGAGTGGCAGTTCAATTCCCGACTTCTCCCTGATTTCTCCTTGGGCAAATCCCGTAGGCCTGATTGGTGTGTGAATGTTTGTGTTTTAATGGGTGAATGGTATCTAGTTTAAAGCACATGGAAACTGCAAGGTGTGATAGAAGTTGAGACCTTTTACCAATTGTGTAGTTTGCTGGAAGTGTAAAAATATCCAAGTTAATTTGTATTATCATTCTGTTAAAAAAGTGTGGAAAAACACAATTTTAGTTGTTTGGTCAAGTATTTTTCTTTAAAAGTTGATATTATCATTCTGTTGATCCATATGAGAGGAAATACGATCTAGAGATAATCTCGAGATATTCAAATATAGAGAGAATATAATTATTATATTTAGTACACTAATGATATTAACTTAATGTGCCTTTACTTTTTGCAGGGGGATGTATCCTTTGCAATCTGTCATTAATTTGCAAAATGAAAGCCATATTAAACCACAAGCAAAATTGGCTCAGTCTTTCAGAGCTGATACTTTAAGGAAGTTTGTGATTTTGCATAGTATTGTGTACAGGCTCTTAGATGTTTGTGCCAGTTGTCCTGATCCAGCCAGCCTCAACTAGGCTGCAAGAGTTTAAGAGTTTGGTACTAAAACTGCTGTTATCCACCTGATGAGAGGCAGAGTGCAGTTATTGCTAACGAAGGATCTTTTCCTGCAATTGAGTCAGCACTTTTGTGCCATTGCATTTGGAGCCATGTGACACAAGGCTGGCCTTAGATTAATTACTGCTACCCCAAAAAGGTAACTGATTGTAGAAGGCAATCTGTGGTCTGCTTTCGCCGACAGTGAGACCAGAGGACGACGGGGTGAGGAAATCACCACCCCCAAACACACATCCCCAATGCTGCCGCGACATAGCCAGACTGACAGTTTTGTGTGTTTGGCTTCCTTTTCTCCTTCTCTGCCTTCCTCCTCCTCCTCAACTTCCTCCCTAATTCCTTTTCCCCTCATTTCAAATGATCATGAGTCCAAAGAATGTCTTTCTGCAAGTGTTTAACACACTGGTCTTTGAAGCGTGGTCCAAGTGGCTGCTTTGTCTGTGCTTTGTTGTTCTAAATGCTAGCTGTATTAAATCACCTCCCAGCCTGTGTGCTTCATCTTCTCCAAAACACCATTTACATTTCTCCTGGAGGAAGTTCTGATTTGCACCTTTGAGGCAGCCGAGGGACTGTTGAGCAACGCGGCACTTTAATATTTTGTTTATGGTATGATTTATAATGATTTTTGATGTTTTTGGAGGGGTTCCCCTCAGCATTTATCATCACATTAGAGACAGGAGCTGATTGAAAAAGAGTGGGTTGCTTCTTTGTCACAACCAATAACTTGTAACATACTTACTTTTTCCTCATTTTGTCTAATCTAAGCTTTGACACATGTTCCCAAGTGGGAGATGATGGAAAAGAGCAAGAGTAGATTAGGGACTAGATTACTCGCTGAAACATTCTCTTCATAGAAATTGTCAGAGAGACATTCAGCCTTACCATAAGAAAATCACTGGTCGTGTTTGGGTGTTTTTTTTTTAAATGTAAAAATATTAGTGCGGGAATCATGTCTCTCAGGGGAATCACACTCCCTCATCAGTTAAATTGCATAAATAATTTTGCTTTAATGGAAAGCGCCGTGGCTTTTGTTTGCTTTTCATCCCCAAACATTAGTTTTTATCCTTTTTACAGGCAATCATATAAAATACTTTGAAATGATGGAACAACTACAGAGGATACAAAGTAAACTGGGTTGAGGAAACACACCTTTCTTTAACAACTGGGCATAAACAGTAGTTTATGGTTAGAGTTTTACTGTCATATTGCATAAGCAGCACAGCCTCACTTCTGAAAGAGGTAATCTCTTGCCTTGGTCGATGCACTTATGAAATGTTTGGATGTTTTACCCCCACACATGAATGAATTAGATGTAGGGCAGAGGTGCTTGGAGACACTGATCAACATATATTAGTCCATCCTGAACTCCTTGAGTACTGATACACCCCCATATGTTTCATTACACAGCAGAGAAAAATGATTGTTTGCAACGTACGAGGATAAATTAAATCCACTGCGCCCTATTTTTTCAAATTTCTTGTAAATCCTTTTACTCAGAACTAAAACGATAGCTCCCTCCAACTCTGAGTGGACTGAGAAAGATGAGCTGGTCTTATCAGCTGCCTCAGAGTGCAGCCTTCACCTCTGCCTTATACAGACTGGTATCTGCATTTTGTCAAATAGCGACCCTAATTTTATGGTTTTACCACCCTTTGTGTGTGTCTCCTCACCTGTGATAGTGTTCAAAGGTGCATCCACCCAAAGATAACAGTTTACAGTAGTTAATTGGTGATTAAACGACAAGATGTCCTTGTAAAATTACGCTACCTGTGTTATGGTGTTTTAAAAAGATTTATTTAAGATGTAAAGAATTTCATTGGCCTTTAAAAATGAGCATCTGTTTGTTTTAAATACGTTTATTGGCTTGTTTGGTAGCAGAACAAAAAACAATGAAAACAGAGTAGATGCGATTATATTGCGGATCTTGTCTTAATGTAAACGTGAAGATATTCCTATTTAAAAATATATCCTGTCAAAAGCTTTTAAATAACCTTCACTTCATGTGGACGATGGTGACATTTCACTAATTCCCTCGTCCAGACCAGCGCTCCCTCCTGCTGTCATCTTCAGCGGCAGTCAGCTTTTACACCAGGAACTGGTATCCAGTGTGAGATTTGCAGCCACCCTTGCCTGAGCCAGAGCTCTAAACCCATGTAATTACATTTTAAGCAGCACTGGCTAGTTGAAATACCGAGAGTAATTAGTTTTGTTTTTCCACTCTTCTTATAATCTTTTCCCTTTATATGAGGGGTTGGACTACATGCTGGAGAGTAGAAACAGCACAAGCCTGTCGGTAATATGGGATGAATTAAAAAATCTGACATAGTTCGATGTAAGAGTAGACTCCCCCTACCTCCAGTTACCCACCCACGTGCACATACATTCATGCAGACCACCTGAAATGTTTTTGGGATTGTTTCCTTTGATCAGGAATGCTTTGGGAGTGCAACACAAACAGAAAAGCTGTCCAGACTGTTTTGCACTGTTTATTTGTTGTACCACCTGTGTCTCCATTCAGAAGAGTGAGCTAATGATGGTGATGAAAAACATGAACCTTACATCGCCTCTGCTGAGCTGCAACTTGTACTGGACAATAAAGAGGCAGAAACATCCTGAAAAAGGGCAGACCATTATGTCCCTGCTCTGAACACACTGGCAAATCCTCGGCACAGCATGACTTTTTATTTGTAAGAAAGTTCCCTCTACTCATCCTTTCCTCTTCCCTCATCTCTCTCTTCCCCCCTTCATGTCAAATATTTATAGCTGATGGAAGATAAGATTATTTCAGCCTCGGACCTCTCTGTGCCAGCTGCTGCAGACCTTTGCTCACAATAAAGCCTAAGATGCTTTCCAGACAGAGAAAGATTGTTTTATTTGAAGCTCATCCCAGGCCTCTGTTGATAGCAGGTTTAGAGGCTCAAAAGCAGAACACCCATTTGGCGTTTTGGCTTAGCGCATCGTCACTGATTCTGAACTAGAAATTTTGAATTTTCCTCGCTGAAGTTTCTCAAAGGGGCTTTGGAAGTTGAATCGTAGATGTTTTAAGTGTCAAAGCTTCTAGTTTTTCTTTTGTGTTATTACAGATGTTTAACTGTACCATGGTATACAAAGGAAATCCAACTTCTGCTGTTAATATTTTTTCTGTATATTTGCCACTATTTTGAACATCATTAGAAAAGCTTTTTTGTGGAGTCACACCATGTATATTTGTCAGTGGGAGAATCTATGTTAGCATCTCTTTATGTAAAGCATACAATCAGATGTTGAAATACCAGGGCTAATCCTGCTGAACACACTACAATCTGTCATAGTTGGACCAAGAATGGCCTCCTAGCCAGTCAGCTCATGAGTGGAAAATCTTGTTTAATAAAATAGAACACCATCTGGTCTTTGCAGTCAAAATTGTTACAATATGTGAAAAGTTGTCCCAAAACATTTTTTACTAACCTCAAACAACCTCAGAGTTTCTGTGGCTGGACAAACAGTTTTGAAGAAAAGACTACGGCAGATGTACAGCTCACAACAATGATAGTGGCGTTTTATTAAGACCTTTTAGGTGTGATTAAATGCAAAACATGCTTAACATGGAAACATTTCTCACTGATTCCAATTTGTACAGTACAGTAGTTTCTAATCATATCTTATAGTTTTATCACGCATCTTAAGTTGTCCTCAACCACAGTTCATCCAGATAATAACTGAAAGCATCTGCAGATTCAGAAGCAAGATTAGGCAATACATGGGTGTCGGTGTTGTCAATCTTATCAGTTGTTCTGGAATGTCTGTCCAGTAAGTTGGGTATGCAAGTATGCAAAAGTTTTAAGATGGACTGCATTTAGCTATCACCAGAAGAACATAATTTGAATCAATCATGTAGACTGTCCTTACTTCGTAAATGTCTTCTTCTGGCAAGAATATAGGGTGACATATACAGAATGGAAACACCTGTGGTGCCCTCTAATGGCAAATAAGCATGAGGAAAATGGATAAACATAAACTAGTCAGACCTTATCAGGGCTACTGTCTATTGATTTCTTGGATCGACTTTGAACCTCCTTTTCACTGTGGCTTCCTGATTAAAGAACTGTTGCTCGTTCACTTATTCCTCAAATAAAGATATTATCTATGTTACCTGGGTCTATTGTTTTATCATTGTCTTCACGCCAATAAAAGAGGACATATTAGATAAACAGGATATTCAGGCTATTTATAAAAATCAATTTTCAAAATTCCAGGGGGCTTCAGGTGTAACCAAAGAATGTTTATGTCGTGTAAGAAATGTTCAAATCTTGTTTCAAAAGATTGAAATATTGCTTAGCAAGATAAGCACATCCTTGGGATAGGATTCTGCTTCCTGCAGGGGATTTGTTCTATGTGTGTCCTTTAATGGCTTTGGTATAAAAAACAGACAAACAGTTTCACTGGCTGCCTGGAGCCAGCCATTTACCTTCACTGTCTGTAGACTGTTGACTCTTCCAGTCAGTCAGTGAGTGTGTGTGTGTGTGTGTGTGTGTGTGTGTGTGTGTGTGTGTGCGTGTGTGTGCGTGTGTGTGTGTGTGTGAGAGAGAGAGAGAGAGAGAGAGCGACAGAGAGAGAGAGAGAGAGACAGAGAGAAAGAATCTTGATATGCATACATGTGTTTCTGTTTGTACATCTGCTTGTCTATGCACATGCTGTTAGATATGGATTTATGTTCTTCCCTATAAGGAGATGAACATACCACATGACCTCATCAGCTTATGGCATGAGCACTGTCATAATGATCTTTCAAAGAACATCGGGTGGAGGACATAAAAATAAGTTGATACCAGAATAGCAAGGCAGTAGATCCTCGCTGATGCTTGTGATAAGAGAATGACAAGCCTGCTATCAGGCAGACACATCAATGTGTTGACCATGGATATCATACTCACCATCTAGTGCATGTCTAATGCTGACGACAGAGCAGCCAATAGGTCCATTAGAGCAATGAGGCCTGCTGGTAAGCAAAGTGGCAGATTGGTTGACAGAGAGCATCAGAATATAAAGCGAATTTGTTTGACCACTTTGGGAAGTGGGCAATGTTTTATAATAATGATTACAATATGATAGGGATGGGAAGGTATCAAAAACATTTGCAACCTCATCCTTAGCCTACCACAGCCAATCATTTCAGGGGTTGTGGAGAGGATTTTTTTTCTGCTTGCATTTATAAAAATAAATTAAATGTTTGTATTCTCAAATGATATCTTACCCAGCCTTTTTGCCATTATGATCCATGTAAATATGTGCAGTAGAGCTGTTCTTTGCCTATCCCATTATTGATAATCACTGTGAATGTCCAGTACAAAGGTAAAGTGTTTATTGGTACCATTCTCCATCCTCTGGGAGCCCCAGACTGCTACATCAAGAAGACGTTACATGTATTTATTTTTTTTATCTACATGAAGGTTCCGATAACTGGCTACTATTTGGATATGCCATATTATCTTTGAAAAGATAAGCAGAAAAGTGCTTCTTGGCTCAAAGGGTATTGAGAGCAGAGCGCAAATGCTAACTATATCAATAAAAAGGGACAACTTGAATCAGGAGCACCTGATAATTGGACAATCAAATATCCTACTTAAAGGTTCAGTGAATATATAGGCTGCATTTTAAGACAGTTTGGCTATCCCTGCAGCTCTGTATGGTAGTATTGGTATGGGTAAAGTCTAAGGATCAGCATGCAAACATGTGCACAAGGGCAGTACAAATCTGTAGCAGGAAATTCTTACAATGCTAGCCTTTACAGTTGACCATGTTCCTATAAATATCTGCTAATTAGTAATGCCACAGATCTTCAATTCTGAACAGAAAATAATCAATACTTGTTTTTACCCTATTCTTCATCCCCTCATCTGCATATCTTGAATTACCTGGAGTGGGCAAATCCAACAAAACATGAAGCAATTCATATGAATCACCAGCATCGACCAAATTCAGGGGAAACCAATGAAAACTGAATGAAATAGAGGGAATGAATGTGTGAATGAGTGAACCAACTTTTCAACCAAGTTCAGAGCTACATGTTATATGTCAGGGGAACCATAAATGTGGTGCACTGTCTGAAAATAGCGTTCTTGAAGTAATTCAGTCTGGATGACAGTCATGCCCCCACCAGTCACTGACCTGAAAGTCAATGGGTACACAGTCTACATTTGATGTAGAATATATGACTATGAAAACTAAACTTTTATGATTGTCAAAAGGAAATTGTCTGCTGTGAAATTATTAAGACTACCTAGGACATGACTGGCACCCTAATATGGCTCATGGAGTTCAATCGAAAGTTGAAAGGCAGCTGAATTCCATATATACATAAGCACATACACTGCATTTCTTAAAGAAACAACATTCTAATGATAATTTACGAAAAGATATATATTCAGTTTATTCCTAATGAATAATATAACTTCACTTGCTCACCATTACACAGTATATTGTACCTGTTTTTTTTACATAGTGAAGCTATGATGCAGCGACCTCAGTTGTTCAGTTGTCACAGAGTGTTACTAGATACCGAGCCTGCGTTGAGCCTCTGTTTGTGTTCTGGCTAGACATCGTCTATAATGAGTGCTGATTAGTTAACTTGTGTAGATGCCTCTGCTATTTTAGTCTCAGCAGCCCAGACATCCATTTACGCCTTACCCCACCGCCCTCGCCCATCCTCCAACATGAGTGACATTCTCTTGAGGTGTCTGAGCCACAGTTAAAGAGTACCACTGGAACAAATGGCAATTGTGAAGTTCGACTTCAATCACTGTGACACATTTTTGTGAAACATTAAAACTCAAATTGTGAGTAAACTTTCTCCTGGATTATTGTTTTCTTTCACTTATCATAGGACTTAAAACAACATATTGGGTAATTTTTTTTCCCTTTTTTTTCCATCTATCTGTTTCAGCTCCCTTTCTTCGTATTCCCTCATCACTCTGTTTATAACAGTCCACAGATGTGGAGAGGTGGTATTGGGCTCTACAGTCACTATGTTGTCTATCCATTCTGAACCCACCTACACCAAGTGGACCTCACCCTCAGTCTGTTTTTCTTTCCACTGGGGAGGTGAGTAAATGTTAGAAGGTCATTGAGGAGAGCCTGCCTTTTTGCCCTCCATTCTGGCTCTGTGATGTCAAGTAGTGTTTATTTGTCAGTGTCTACCCTGTCTTACCGTCCAACCCAGCAGAACCAAGCATGTATGTCCCAACTCCTGCTGATCAAAATCTAGGTCTGAAACATTTGAACTGCTGCCTAACCTTAACTTAATAAATGGGCAATGTGCAAGCTGTCTGTATTAAGTTGAAGTTGTCAGGACTTAAAAAAAAGGGTCCGATACTTCTCTTGCACATGAAGGATGTACAATGACACCTTGGAACTTTCTGAACAAAAAGTAATAAATCTGTTGACTCTAAAGTGCAGAAATCTGAGGTCAAGTATGGAATTACAAGTAGCAGAGGACTTTATCTTCAACTGTTATTTCAACTCTATCTTCTTTTTCTTCTTGTTTTATGCTATTGTTAAAGAATTCAGTGTCTGAGTGCGTGTTTGTGTGTGTGTGAGAGAGAGACAGAGATTATTCTTGCATACTTGTGATTGAGTGTATGCCTATGTGTGTAATTTCTGACATAGTGCTCTATTGAGGCTGTTGTGGTGTTTTTGGATTGAATTAATACGTTTTTATCTGATGTACAAAGTACATGTAGGCAAGTGCAGAGAGGGGCCACCTCCAGAGAGGCTTAAAGCAGGCCAAAGATAAAGACGCAGAAGTGATGGTCTCTCTGTGATGCCCTTTTGTGGGAGAAAATTTAATGGAAGTGGCTACATTGGGAGCAGATGGAGCAGTTTCCTGAATCTCAGTCACAGTAGAAATACCAGACCGCCTCGCATACATGCGCACACACACTGGTACCTGCACACACCCGACACTTACAGTTAATTTGTTCGTCAGATTTACAGCATGATAATGACCAAGAGATTAAATGGGGAAGTGTTTATTTGCATGAGACCTCAGGCACCAAAGGTTCTCATTTTTCTTTCTTCTCCTTGTCTCTCTCTTCCCTTCTCTGTTTCATTTATTTTTGTGTGTCTCTCGTGCCCTCCTGTCTCCTCTATTTTTCTTTTTGGCAGCCTGTTTTCAAGATTCCCACAAACACTTGGATGATCCTCTGAGCACTACAGCTGTGAATGACAAATTTGGTGATATGTTGAAGAATAGCTGTGTTCTTGTGTGCGTGGTTGTGAGTGTGTGTCTGTCTCCTTATGTGTGTGTGTGTTCATATGTGTACGAATGAGAATAATAGACTTGTAATTTGTATTCTGCACATGCACATGTAAATGCTGGTGGTTGAGTGGGTGGGGATTGGGGGTGGGGGGTCAGCTGAGGGCTGAGTGGTTGAGTGAAATGACAGTAATAAATCCATTCACTTTAGTGCCTGTTGATTGCATCATCAATCACATTTATTGATAATCTGTTGAATTTCCTCCAAGTTATTTCAAAATCAACATCTAAGTGAGCAGTGGACATCTGTGAAGTTGCAACAATGGATACCAGACCAATTAATTTTCTCTGGATCTGCATTGAATCAAAGGTTTCAATTGCAAAGTATCTGACTCTCACCTAATTGGTTTAACAATGAACGCTAAAAATATTCAGCTTTTTGGATGAGTTTCCAGTTTAATCACATGCAAATTTTGCGTGTTAAAGGAAACAAACAGAGATTTTGTACAAGTCATGGTTGTGATAAATACAGTTCGGTTTTCCACCCTGTAATAGCTTTGTTTATACTCAACCGCAGTCCGTGGAATCACAGTGACCAAATTTAATAGTGATCTTACATGAAGCGATATACCAAGGTAATTTGTTCTGGCTGCTCTGTGGTAATTTACTGACATTTGAAGTTCTTGTTTTTGAATATACATTCCACAGTCTTCAGTCCATGTATGCAGTTTAGTTCTCACTGATATTTCCTTGTTAAACTTGAATGTTTATATGTTTTCATGTAGATAGATGTCTTTGAGGGTTTTTGATTGACAGACCAGCAGTTTTTCTTCTTTTGCCTCTGTGGTTTTGCGTGAACCCATTCTGGTTTTAAATCAAGAAAAAGCACATTTCACAAATAGGCGGCACAATTTCACGCACCATGTCCATCAAATACTAATCAGCCTCTCTTATCAAAAACAGTTCACCTTAGTGTTTTAATTATATTCTTGTTATTTTACTCCAGTCAACAATTTTCTCTCAGCAATAGGGAGACTTGGGCTTATCTTCATTGGCTGGAAGGATAGAAAAACTCAAGTCAAATTCTGGATGAGAACATTTTAGATGTTTTTGGACTTACAGCAACTTTGGGGTGAATAAGACAAGCCATGTGAGGGAAGACCTCCATCCATGGTTGAACAAGACAGTTGGATCAGGTTTATTGTTGTGATATATAGAGCGCACTCAGGGCAATTTCTTATCACATTCCTTAAGGTGGGCCTCCATTTTATTGTCTGCTGCTTTCAGGCATTTGACCTGTAGCCATCAGCACTTCTCTCTTGTTCGTTATCTCTCTTTCTCTCTCGTTCCCCCACCATTCTGACTCCCTCCCTTATCTGCAATTCACTCCTTTTCTTTCACATCACCACCCCCTTCTCCCATTTCTTCTACTTCGTCACTGTTGGGAATGTGTAACCCTTTTTGATGACCTCTCATGGGGGGCGGGGGGTCATAAATCTAGAAATGAGAGCTGGTGGGAGCAAAACAGTGATAGAGATAGGCATTAAAATTAAAAAATGGTAGCCAGGTGATCCATCAAAACACTTGTGGGCTGGTAAACCTTTCCAAACACCAAATTAAAATGACTTCACTGACAAATAAGGCAATAAAGTAATATAAGTAAATGCTGATAGTGAGTCCATATGGTCTTGATTTTGTCCTGTATAGCACTTTTTGTTCCAAATTGACCTAATGATGTGATCACAGTTTTGAATTTCACTGTGATCCTTTATTTAGATTAATTATTAATCATTTTAAATAGAGGAAAGTTGGCACAGGTTACCTGTTAATCAGTCAAAAGGAAGGGCACCTTCAAACCCTATTATCCTCTTGCTGTCCTCTCCTATGGTCCAGATGGATCTATTGCTGAACTTAACTGATGAAGTCACGGGGCCAGGCATGTCATATGAATGATACGAATGCCTGTTGTGTATTTGTGCACAAGTCCGCTGATATCTTTAGCTTGTGTGAGAGTCTGAAAATGCAGACGGGCCTGTACGTAACACAGTGGCTGGCTTGCTGCAAACCGCAGTCCAACCTCTCCAACCCATATACATCACCAACCAGCACGATCCCTGTTTGCTCCCAGATAATACTATCAGAGCTGATAACTGCCCCTGACCCCTTCCTCACTTCACCCCCCCTTGTATCCCCACGATGACTAGCCACTGTTTTCTCAGCATCAGCTATGATTTTGTGGGGAGTCAAAGAGAGAGTTGTGCCTATCCCTCCCTCATTTGATCCCCATTCTTACCCCTCCTCTAACCTTCGTGTCTGTCTGCTTGTCCCAACCACAGAATAGACCACAGAATGAAGCTCATCACCACCACACCCCAACTCAATATGCTGCTGTCAAAGAGCGAGAATCCCCAGGACACCCAGCATTTTCCCCTCCCCCGCACTTTCTTGTTTTGATAGCTGCTGATGTCATTCCACACATTTTTTCACAAATTAGGGGGCTGAAATTATGGGGCCACCTCACCATCATGTGCCAGTCCGACGGGAGCTTAATCCCTCATATCAAAGTTTGGCTGTTGGCTTGAGCCTCCCCTCTGTCCGTGTGACAGAATGTTGAGTCTGCGTTCCAGCAGCTATGTGGGGGTGTCGATGGAGAGAGGCAAGTTACAAATCACCAAATGAAAGAGAGAGGGGGTTTGCGGGAACGAGTTAAGGGTACGGGAGACTCGGGGATGTTAGTTCTGGCCCATGGCTTTTGTTTTCTGGAGAGAAGGGCATAATGATGGGAGATGATAAGATTACCAAGAGTTAGTGGTGGATGTACTGGTGGGAGTGAAAAGGAGCAAGAATGTGTGGTGGGGGTGAATGTGGAAGCTTGGGGTTCATCATAGGGGAAAACCCTCGGTTGCCTGGAAACTAGTGGGGAACATTTGTAAATAGAGCCAAACTCCATTCTAGATCTTGCCGCTGATAGTGGCCTATTTATTTGAAAGGTATTTAGTGCACAAACTCCAAATACATGGTTGTAGGATCACACAACAAAAGCACTTTATTGTACTTTATTGTACTGTGTATTTGTCAAGATTTGACAATGGGCATCTCTCAAACACATCTGACTTAAGGGACATTTGATAACCTAACAAAAGTGACTTGAAAAGCATTATGGCGAGAAATTTACAACATGTACACACACACACACACACACGCACACACACACACACGCACACACACACACGCATGCACACACACACACACACACACACACACACACACATACACATACACATACACATACACATACACACACACACATACACACGTGTACACACACCAATGACTCCCTGTTCCCCTGAATGCCCGTAATTGCGGTCCTCGTTGATATTGATTTTGTCATTTTTACAGCTTCTCTAGATGGTTCTCATGAGTACCCTGCCAAGAAAGCCTCATTGGAGGCAATGCAGTTAATGGTTTCAGACATTTACTCTCTGTGCCCTGCTACAATGTCAATGCCAGAACTAAATGTGTGTGTTGCAAGTATGTCTATGTGTGCGTGTGTGTATGTTGGAAATGACTGCCTCAGTTATTATCATGGTAATCCTGAAATTGGAGACAGTATTAGACTTGGGCATGTCATTCAAGGGCGGGATCTCGCCTGTGTATTGACTACCGTCGCTTTCAATTAGACAAAACATTTCCTCAAAGCCTTGCAGATCAGGGGACTAACACATTCCTTTTTGGATGTTCACCTCATACAAACAGGCCGTTACTGGCTATATTAGATCTCTCGGTGATTCTGAGCATACAACTTTGTCCTCTGTAACCTCTGTACTCCTCCCTGCTCTCTCTCCTTTCTCATCCTGACCTTTGGCCTCGGCTGTTGTTTTCCCATGAATCCTCGTGTAATAGGTGTGGATATTAGCCTGGTTGGCCCAGTGTCAGGTGACACTGCGCTCAGCTTTGGCCTCTAAGAGACTGTAGGCCTGTCACAGTGGCCCCTCTAGACGCTGCTGATGGAGTCATTTGTTTTTGCACATTAATTTAATTCTGTCCCCAGACCAGGGTCGGACACCTGCTTTCCATTGCGGTGGAAGGCAGAAGGGATGGGGTGGGGTGGGCCACCTGCCAATGTTATTACAGTAGAGCAGCACCCAGACGAACAAGCACACAGACACTCTGACAGCCTTGGACAGTCATACTCCCATTCGTGTTCACATATTTTTGATAAATCACACCAAACATACCTTGTTATATGCTCATATTGTACAAAATTGCTATTACATAATGACTTCCAACCATTAATTATCCATGTGTGATTTTTCTAAACAAGCTGCCAAAGTTCGCCCATGTTTAGTTAACCTTATAATTGCTTTAACTCCTTGAGGTGGATTGATTTTACTGATCACTCAACACTCTGGCAGTTGCAGAAATTGTTTGAGCGATTTCTGGTGCTGGAGGTGAGGGGAGCTCTGGCTCTGACACTGTTACAGTCAGTCTTTTGTTAGACCTGCTCACCCATGTGGAGCATGATGGGGTGGGCGTGTGGGCTGCTTCAAGCCTACAGTACACTGCCCCCCAGTGCTCAGCACTTCCTTATGCCAGTAAAACACAAGACTCAGTTCCATGCTCACCTACTGTTCACTGACTGTTTGCCAATCATCATGGAAACCTCATAACCATTCCCTGGATTCAAAAGGGATCCATGAAAAAAGGAGCGCTTGCACACACCAAGTTTTAAAATGCCAATTCCTTTGAAGTGCTAAATGCAAAGACACACAAATGTGCACATAAACTTAGATAGACACAGCACACCTGCATGCACAGACATATTTGTTGGTCACACAGTCACTGCTCATTCACATCTATCACCTGTGGATTTGCTCATCGCTGGTAACCTACAGCTAGAAACCCAATAGCCACTAACACTGAGATCTAGCAGCCTGTTTATAAGCTTCCCAGCAGAGTTGTGCTATCTGTACGTACCTGTGTTACTGCAACCCTGTGTTCTCTTCATAAGATGCACTCGGGCACTGCAGCAAAAAAGAAACAAAAGGGTTTTTTAATTAGGCTCACCAGAAGTATAGAATGATGCATTTATGGATCAAGGCTAAGGTTAAACATCAACAACTGTCATGCAGTGTGTGGAATAAGTCATTTCAATGTTCAACAATGGCATTTATATATTTAAGGAACAATAGATGTTTCTTTTGCGTCCTGTTGTATACTCCTGGAATAAACAGCCAGTTACACACACAAGTAAACTTTAGCATGCCGAGATCTATCCTGAGTTTTTCTCTTACAGAATCCTCCATTATGTAGAGCTATTCTGTCCAGACATTACATGAGGGTGGGGGCTCGGGTGGTGGGGCTATAATCAGTAGCATCAGTGAATTGTGTAGTTTCACAGTCAAGGACACTGAAATTGAAATTCATTCAGCCTGTCTGCCTCTGCCTTCACTTTGAAGCTGCTACAATGCCTCTCTCCACTGACATAAGGTAAATAGGAAACTAAAAGCTGATGTAACGTTGCCTACTCTGCAATCAGCCCACTTACTGCTGGGACGGACCCAATCAATGCCTGCTTGTCAGCCGGCCTGCCACCCAGATGAAGCCCCTGTCTTAAGCCCCTGCTTGTTTAAGAAATCCCTGTCCTGGAAGTAAGTTTTGCAAACCAAGGCTTCCCCTGGAAATGACCAATTAGGGGGTAATATAGACCTGGTTTCCTCAGCGCCAGTTTGAATCGGTGTGCTGGCGCTATAATGTGATATGATCTGAGAGATACATGGATGGAAGTGGTTTGGAGTAGCATGAAATGGTTCCACTACCCTGCTTTCCTCCTTGACCATACGCACACATATCCCCTTCACCCTCCAGGAGTAAATTGGAGTACATAATTACTGTAGTACCATGTGAGCTTAATTGATTACTGCTCCCCCTTGGCCATTGGCAGCCGATTCTGTGTCTGAACAAATCTTTAGTGACCACACATCCAGTTTAGTCTGCGCTAATCTGCCTGGGATGTAATTTCAGTACATCGATAACTTTTTCAAGAACATCCCTCCAGATGTATCAACCTGAGGTTGAGTAAAAAGAATCTGTATTTTTTCATTATTAACCACAAAAAAATAAAAAGCAAACCTCAAAGAAAATAAAATTGTGGAGTCCTAAAACAGAATTTGAATGACATTATGTAGCCAGCTGGGCTAATGAAATATTCATAGAGTGTTTCAACATTCTGTAAAAGTATCATGTGTCGAGGAATACAAGTTTTTTTTTCGTCTATGTTCAGTTTTGTGGTGGTACTTAAATGGATGAGTCCACTTAAAGGAATTGAGGTGGCAGGACTAACTTCATATCTCACCTCTGATTCTCAGGAACGCGTCAAGCATTTGTTAAGACATCCATCCCATCAGGATCTCGACATCCGATCCCCAAGCAACTGGCCTTGGGCTGCACACTGGGGGAATCAGACTTGCAGAAAAGCAAATTAGGCAAATCTGCCCCCTTCGACTCTCTTACAGCTACAAATGCAGCCATGACTCCCACACTGACGCATGCATCATTACACAGAGGTACTCGCCTGTGCATACCTTATTTGCTCACACATGCACCAGTAGTGTGAGGCATAGTCCCCCATTTTCAATCGAGGGCATGATTTTTGTGAGGTATGGGATTTTTATCATGTCCTTGGGAATAAAAACACTTGCTGTGCTTTTTTGAAGCCGGTGAGAAGAATTAATATATCATGAAACACAAACATTTACCCTGTTTCATCGCTGAAGAGTGGGTGAACACTCTGAGTGAGTTCTAGTATGGGATACTCTTCATCCCAGCTGCAGACAGCCCAGTTATTATCCACTTCATCCTAGGCCTGAAGGGACTACGGTGTACACCCGGATGGCTCAAAAGTGTTTTTACACAGGACGCACTTCACTCCTTGACTCTTAACAGCTGAGCTTAGCTCAACTCAGCTAAGCAAAAATCAAATATTGTTATCCTGATCCTTTCATTGCTTAATTATGTGTGCTTTGAATATTATCTTTGCTTTGTTAAAATCATTACCAGCTCTCAATGTTTGCAAACCTGAACTTTGAAGAGCAAAAACCATCCCACTACGTAACATCTCCGACCTACTTGCCTCCACCACAGATTACGGTAGCAAGGACGTCCCTCTCAAACTCAGCAGGCTCTTACCATTTGTGCCTCTCAAACTGAGTAAATATTGAAAGAAAACAAACACAAAAACTCCTTCGGCATCAGTGACTCTGAAACCCTGGCTGACTTATTTTTCATTTGAAGCCAGATTTAAGTCACCTATTCTCTTTCGAAAACGTATTTTCCGAAGCACTGCAGCCTTAGTCCTTGGATCGGAGCAACTTCAAACAGCTGCCGGCAGAACTTTGTTGATGAACAAAGATACAATAGTAAAAAAAGCCTGATGTGGCCCTTTAGTATGTAGATGTAGCCTGCCTGTCTTTGCTCTCTATTTAGCAGAGAATGATTCATGTCTGACCGCAATGTCTGGAGTTAGGTAGGTCCAATTCTACAAATAGTTTATGTGTTCACAAGCCAATTTAAAAGAGGTAGAGGGGGGAAAAAATCAGACAAATATGTGACCTCTATTGCAATCATAGTTAATTATTTGCAATAGATCACGGTATGATAACTGAATGAAAATTCTGCAAGTATTTCCTCTGTGAGAAATAAGGCTGGAGTCTTCTTTCTACTGAAGATGCCCCACACAAACACACACATACAACAGACAGCCAAGAAAAACATTTCAGACAGAAAGTTATATTAAATAGTACTGAGACAGGATGGAGAAGCATTTGTTATTTGAATGACATGGAACTGGTGACAGAGGTTGGTAAGAGATGATGACTTAGAGGAAATTTGCACTTGAAGGACCTAAAAAGTCAGCATGGATACATAGAATTGGTCATGTTATGAACTTGTTTTGGAATATCCCACGGTAGGAGCAATGGAGGTCAGGCCAAACAGCAATGGTTGCATGCAGAGCCATGGAAAAGCCCAGTGGACTTATGATGAAGTGATTTTAAATTGCTGCAACAGTTCTGTGGAAGTCATCATCTTGTTTTGGACAGATGGGTGTACAAAGCTGCCCAGACAGTTGTCAGAGGAGTGCTCATGGTTCAACAATGTGACAAAGAGGTGGTTAGATTGGGACCTAAAAGGAGCAATTTTTCTTTCTGCCACTAGATGAGAGTATTGCACCAGCCTGTTTATGTACAGCCTCCGACTTTTCAAATAGTGCTGGCTGAGTTGTCATGACACAAGGTGTTGGTGAGACATAACAGATTGTGAAGTTGGTGCCGCAGTTAACACAATCATGCCACTAAAAAACAAAGAAATGTTACTTCTTTGTTCTTCTTTTTTGGCCCAGTAATGCAGTCCTTTCCTGACACCTATGTTTTGACTCGTAAAGTCTATTCATTATATAAAGTAGACCAGTTTTGTTTGCACCAGATGTAAATGGCCCATTTGAGTACTCCATAAACTTAAAAAATAATTCTAGAATAATATAATTAATTCAACCTACCTCTCATGTAGGACCATAGAACCCTGTGGTCTACTTGATGGACCTGAATAGTTGGAAACAAAATGATGGAACTGTCCTGCTTGACAGGTAAAAGAACTAGGTGATGACAGACAGCCACAAGATGGAGAAAGAATTTGAATTTGAAAGACTTGTGTGAAAACGTCGGAAGTTTTAAGACATGTTAGAAAATCATATTTATCCATCTCAGCTTAAGCTGTTGATAAAATGGAGCCCTTTGGCCAGCAGCGTTATCATATTGCAAGAAATGGGCAGACCTAAATGACTGAAAGTTGAAAATGCGGCTATATTTGCAGAGTGGTGCAGTTTTTACTGAGGAAACAGAGGTAGAGGTGTTTACCATTTTGTCCATGTTACTTACTATTTTAGCTTGGTCACTTTTTGATTGATTAAGGTAAAGAGAAACATGTTAAGTGTTGGTGAAGGGTAAGATAAACAAAAATAATATGATCAATTTGTGTTTTCGAGCACACAGTGGAACAGTAGAGCTTTTATGCTGACTCCACAATTCAGTGTTTCCATTGTTGCCAATAAACCCCCCGAGTGAACCGCCACAGGCCTGAGTAAATAATGTGTAATGCACATATCTATACAAATGAAAAAGAAAAAAAAATAAGTGAAAGAGCATGGATCACACTGACACTTTGATCGTGTCAGTGTGAAATCTGTATCATAACTATTCATCTTAAAGCATTATTACTTTTACCTTTAAGTCCTGGGACAATGTGTGAAACAAATAAACTGATCCATTACATCACCAACATATGATTCCTTTGAACAACTGCTTGTTTGTTACTTTGCTTTTACTATAACATAACTGAACCAGCTGACCAACATGAGGCAACTTAAGATCAGTTAAGCCTTTCTGCCTTGAGCTTACTTATCTCATTGTTTTTTTTTCAGATTTTTTTTTTTTGCTAATTAGATGATTGAAGCAACATGCGACGAAAAAGACAATCTTAATGACCTCCCACTTACTTTGGCTTAATATTTACCAACAACTCTGAACAAAATTGGTGTGAAAATGCTCATCACACCCCCACCCTGCTTCTCAGAGATTCAAGGATTCAAAGTGTTTATTTTTATATGCAAAGTAGGAAAATGGGAATCCCTGTGCAATGAAATTCTTTCTTTGCTGTTCTCAATGAGTGCCAGATTCTCTTGTCCTTTATTGCTTAAAATCTATCATCTATTGTAGGAAGTACAGAGATCACAAACCCACTACGTTTAGAGGTGTCTGTGAAAGTTCTCAGACATTGAAATCCGGGTCAATTGTTGTCAAATCTTATTGTGGCAACTGGACTTTCAAGTTTCTGTCCTTGAAGACATGTCACCTCTTCAGCCTTCAGTCTTTTGTTTACCTCAGTCTACAAATTAGTCATACAATTACCTATTTAGAATTTCAGCTCGGATGAGCTCTGTTCCACACACAGACAACGATGCATGTATTAACATCGCAACCCCAATACATAATGAACCAGTTTAGACCAACACCTAAGCCCAGCAACCTGAAACTCATACATATTTTGGTTTACATCAGTTAATCATTTACCATATTCCTCACTCAGTCAAAGTATAATTATACTTTAACGAGACACAATATTTGCAGTTTTTCTTGTAGAGGCCCATGATTTCATGGGTATTGTTTCTATTTTACAGGCCTGCATGGTGTAAATGCAGCTGTGTGCTCACTTCTGCTTCAGCTGATAGAACACTGCAATGTGGTGCCCCGATGGTCTGAGTCATCGTTTGGGTGCTGATGCCAAATAGCTTCGGAAATAATGTTGATGTTCCTCCCAGAACAATTTGGTGGTCTGCTGAACCCAACACCTTCAGAACAGAGCTGATCTGCAGCTTCTGGCAACTCCCACAACGTCAACATAGAACACAACACAAAAATCACCAGAGATTTAACACAAAGTCATGTTACCTCAATCAGTTTGGCATGAGTCCAGGTACATGACTCAGTGAATCACAGATAAATTGGCGGAGGAGTTGGGGGGGGCAAAATAAATGGGAAGAGAACAGGGATCATCAGGGACCAACTCTGCATAAACAGATGTGTTCTTAAAATTGACACGCCCAAGAGCCACTTAATCTCAATAGTGGGGCAGACAGGGCCATCAGGGCCCTCTGTCAAAACCAAAATTTAAAAAAAATGTTGTTTTTCACATAGGAAAGTATACTCGAAATGTACCTGAATTCAAATGGTGATTGATTCATAAGAGGTTAGACAATGTTTGCATGCAGTTAAGTCTCTTGAAAGATCATGGGATGTTTTACAACACAAAGCTTATCGTGTTATGTTTCTGTCATTTACATATGATAACATGACTTTTCTTGCAGTGTTACAGCGATTTTCAGTTTTTCATATAGGTCTGACATACCGTTCTGAGTTAGACTTGTGGCAGTGTGCTGATGGTGTTGGACTGAATTTTCGAAATTCCAGTTCAATGTGGATGCATTGGAGTGACACTGATGAAAATCAGCTGTACCGCTGAGAATGCATCAGTGCATGAAATCCACAATATTTTGATTTATCTTTTATTTGGGCTATTCGGACCCCTATGACAAATGTGTACATGGACGGGGTCGGTGTGCAGGTATTATGGCTTCCATCAGACTACTGGTAAGGTTTAGACAATTAGTAACAAGAGCCTTGATTAAATTCCACCATCTGCTTCTGCCTGATTTGATATTCAACATCTGGATGGAGCTTGGATAACTGCCTCTGCTTCGAATTGCAAGGTAATCAACTGACAACTAAGCCTGTGAGAAAAATCAACTTTTTTCAGATACTGAAGTCACCGATTCATTTTTTAATCAATTCTCGCATGACCGCAAAATATTCCCTGTGCCCCACAAGAGGAATGGAAGCTGAATTTTCTGAATCCATGGCTCATTGACTGAACAAGATCAGCAGTTGGGATTCACCAGATGGTGCCTCCTTTGAAATGGCCATGTAATGTGTATATAAGCAAATCTGTTGCTTGTCACATAGGCGCAAACAACAGTCCAATCATGCAAAGGCATGAACAGCTGACATTCGTGCACATCGAGGAGAGTCTCACTTATACAGCACAGGGACCGGGCATTCTAAATCCATCGCCGTTTCATTCGCACTCCTTTACGCTTAATGCATATGCACATAATAATAGGTGTGGCAGTCATGATTGAAGAACCACCTCGAAATAAGGAATAATGTCAGGAATTCTTCCCTATCACAGGTACAGAATAATATAACACACACACATTTTTGGAAGAGATAAGATATTTTTAAGAACCACCTTTCTGTCCCAGCACTATTCACCACATATTTCCAATGCTGCATCGAAATCAGGTCTGTGTCACCAAATTGTCAGTCCTTCAGGATAAAAATAGTTTGTGTAAAAAACATCCACACTGTCACTCTTCACTTCCATCAGTTTAGAGAAGAAGTTTAAAATCATCGGGTCCAAGCAGAACCGTGGGATTAATCCCCTATCCAGTGCCTGTACGAATGCCACTTATAAGCAGATCAGCTCAACAGTTTTATTTTGCACCAACTGTTTCGCCCCTGTTTCATAAATAAATTCTCTGGCAGAAATATACACTTTCTATTTCTGTGCATTGAAATCTACACAGATCAATAACTAAAAAACATAAGAACCCATATAGGCTAAGCCAAAAAAAAGAGGTAGTACTGGAGACTGGGAAGGGCAAGTGTGTCTCAGTGAGGGGGAGAAGAGAATGCAAGGGGAGAGAGATCGAGGAAAGAGGAGGAGGAGGCACAGGAGAGAAAATAAGTGCAAGGTGTAGGAAGAGGAACTGATATAAAAAGCATCTGAGGTGAAGAAAAATGTAGTTATGTGGTTACATTGTAACAAAAAAAATTAGTGTAAGCAAAATTCGTACCAAAGTTAGACTTAAGAATATATATAAGCCGCGTTAACTTAAAAAAACATGACAATACAATGTCATATGACATTTTTTCCATGCTCTGAATAATCATAATTGAATCTGAAAGTGAATGTATTTGTTTCAGAGACACATGGTCTTTCCTAATTAGATGTCAGAAAGATGCCAGATGATGAACGATCGTGCTGATCAAAATTTATATTACAAACTGTTAATCGAAGTAAAGTATGTATGTTACGATTTGAAATTTGTTTTTGATATTTCTCATTTAGGCCATGAGACAAATTGTTGTTCACCTTGACAATGTGAAAAATGATGTGTCTCCAGAGCAGAAAGCAGTGGTAGGTAATGTAATGTATAATGTATATTTCACTGAATAAGTCTGGACCAGAGCTAAGGCTGATGAACCAGGTTAACATTCACACATGAGTATTCAGTAAGGCGGCACAATGGTGCGATGGTTTGCCTCACAGCAAGAAGGTTGTGGGTTTCAATCTGGTTGCTTACCTAGGCTTTTCTCTATGACGTTTGGCCGTTCTCCCCTTGTCTCTGTGTGGTTTCTCTCCAGGTTCTCTGGCTTCCTCCCACAGTCAGGAAACATGCTGAAACATTGCACCTTCTATTTCAGGGTATTCAAACATCAAAGACTCAGTAAAGAAGCTCAATTCTTGTTGTCAAGGAAAACTTGTGGTCTGGAGAAGAATTGTTTTTAATTACATTTAACTAATGTTGTTCACATCCCTGTCTTAGCAGAAATGATTTGTGTGTGTAGCAGGATCCCACTACAGAATTCCAGACCACCTGGCTGTTTCTGACACTTAGAGGATCTTTTCAATATGTGACATTTTAAAAATGTTCTATTTTGCCATCCAGGTAAAAAATTCATTTGACTTTGAATGCTAGAATAATGTGAATGTGACCTCATTCGGGACAAATGTGATGGGTCACGAGAGGTTTTAAGTGAGATGTTGAGGGCTAAAAAATTGTAGCAAGCCAACAGAAAATTCTGGTTCCCTGCTGCAGGTTTGTAATGCTGTAATACCATACTCACCCAAAGAAACATGCTAAAGTACATGATCTATACTTTCATTACATGCTCCCAACGGCTTGGTGGTCATGCTTTGACATGTTTGACTCTGAAATGACAACCACTGAGGTCATTCACATTCGAAAACTGTCCAAGTGTTTGGAGTTGGGTTTCCCGTCCTGTTCCCATTGCTCCTAGAGGCAGTGCAGCAAGATAGCACAAATATTGTGCTAGATTCTATGGATTCAATTGATACCATTGATACCATTGAAATGGTAATGCATTCACACAAATGGTCTTATAAATTTGATATATGCTATAGCCATAAACATGTTTGATAAGCAAATTACCCTCATAACTCTCCGTGCCAAAATGCAGAGTCCTATTAGCTCCATTGTGCATGGTGTTAGTGTGCACAGTCAGCCAGTGCAAACAGCAAGAGCAACTTAATTCCCCTCCTGGCAACTGAAACTGCTGTTCTTGCTGTTAACTGCTGTTAGAGTCGACTATGTGATGAACTATTTCTCTTACAACACAAGCGCAGATCACTGTTTCATTCATGTGCATTTGTCAGATCATATTGTTTTTTTATAGTGTAGGAGGAAGAATTACGTACTGTATATTGTTTATGAGTTTGAACCAGAATGCATAGTAAGAAACTTGCAAAGAGATTAACAGGCACACCAAACCGTATAGATCACAACTTAGCAACACAAGTGCATCACGAGATTAGTATGAAAAATGCAAAAAGTGTATCTTTATTTTCCATTAACTGACACTTCAATGATTTATTCTGTTGTATGTGGGAAATAGTGCCTGGAATTTTTTTTTTTTTTACATAAATCACCACATTAATAATCACATCAAATCCAGGAAAGAGACAATAGACAAATTACTTTCAAGACTGTCTTTTACCAAAGCTATATTTGTGTCATATTAGTCGTTACTCTCTCTCTCTCTGTGCCTTTGACTCCCGTGTCCTAATACTCACTGTCTCTATCCTGTTGTTTTGTAGTGAGTGGGCAGTGTACAGCAGAGAGTGTGTGTGGGTTTTGGTGTGCATGTGGGCAGTTTTAAGGTTTTAATAAAACAACCTTCAGGATTGCTGCTGTCAAGCATGACAGGCTCTCTTGATCTTTCATTATAACACCACTCTCAGGGGATGTTTTTTGTTTTTCTTTTCTTGTTCCTGTATCCTAGATAATTCCTCTGTATTTCGTTACATGTTAACAGAAATATAATTTCTTGGACAATAAAATCTCAATTTTAATCTTCATTAGTTTGGGGGTAAATGTAATGATTATTGATGAATATCACAATCAGAATGAAGAGCTTTGTCAGACAAGTACATCAAATATATTGCATTGCATGGTGTTTGTTAAGAGTTTGTCTCTCTCAGAGAGAAAGAGTATGCAAAAGAGAGAGAGAGAGAGAGAGAGAACAAAAACTGAGTAATGCTTTCCATGACATAGAGGTCACAAATTCAATGGTGTTCAGTCAGACTTAGAAATAAATGCACACACACACCAATGTTTTTTCCCTTGTGCAATGATATTTATCCTGTAATTGTTCTGTTCTGGGTCACGGAATTATGAAGACCTTGGTGTAAGAGATGTCTTGCCTGGCTTTAAGACAGTGGAATGGATGAAATTCATTTGGGTGTGTTCCAAGGGCCAAAAAATACAAGTGAAGGGACTATTCTTGAGTTTAAACACTTCCTAATACCTACCTTAGACAGGTCAGAAATGTTGAATATTTGTAGGAATCTGGCCATAATTTCATTGAAAAGGGCCATTTCTTTGGAAAAGGTTGTCACAGAAAGTTTACGCCAATTAATAAAATGTGCATTATATTTGCATGTAATGCAGCCTCAGGGCGGCACAGGACAGTATCTCCTGGAGCCAGACCCAGGGGGACACAGGCCTGTTCAAAACTAGAAATTGAAGGTATGATGCTCGATGTTGTTAGTGGCTATGCCCCACAGGTAGGATGTGAGTTAGAGGTGAAGGAGAAGTTCTGGAATGAGTTAGATGAATTGATGCAGAATATCCCCAGAAATGAGAGAGTGGTAATTGGGGCAGAGTTCAATTGACATGTTGGTGCAGGCCATAGAGGAGATGAAGAAGTAATGGGCAGGTTTGGTATCCAGGATAGGAACGTAGAGGGACAGATGGTGGTAGACTTTGCAAAATGGATGGAAATGGCTGTAGTCAATACTTTTTTCCAGAAAAAAACAGGAACATAGGGTAACGGTAGCGGAGGTAGGAGCACGCAGGAGAGAAGAACTCTGGTTTTGTATGAGGAAGTCTGGAGTAGCAGAGAAGTATGTTAGACTGGTCCAGGACATGTATGCTGGTTGTGAGACAGTGGTGAAGTGTGCTGTATGTGAGACAGAGAAGTTCAAGGTGGGGTGGGACTTCATCAGGGATCAGTTCTGAGCCCCTTCTTGTTTGCAGTGGTGATGGACAGGCTGACAGATGAGGTGAAACAGGAATCTCCATGGACCATGATGTTTGCAGATGATATTGTGATCTGTGGTGAGAGAAGGGAACAGGTTGAAGAAAAT
>CAAKHD010020026.1:383976-401833 GCA_901007705.1 Fistularia tabacaria
AAAAATCAGCACAATAAATGCATAACAAAAATAAAAAAAAAATATTTTGTACGTGTGTGTGTGTGTGTGTGTGTGTGTGTGTGTGTGTGTGTGTGTGTGTGTGTGTGTGTGTGTGTGTGTGTGTGTGTGTGTGTGTTTCCTCCACCTGTCGGTGATGTCAGTAGTCCCCTCTGCTCCTCCCTGCTCGGCGGTCAGCGCCGTGACGTCAGGCATACCCACCCTCTCCAAGAAGCACAGGTCTGCGTCGGCCCTCATGGCGTTGTAACGCTCATATCCTGTCACGACAAAATCACACATGCACACACATACAAGTATACACACACGAGCGTCCCGTCAGCAATCATTGCCTTTACACGACAGCATGATACCTGGTGTGTCTGTGTCCTCACCGTGTTTGTGGACACCAATTAGCAGGGACTTGTCTGCGTCAGCGTCCCACCATGTAGCCGGAATCTCAATGTAGTCGATTTCAGGTAGGGACACCTCCAGTTTACTGTAGAAACAAAGGCACACACACATACATACACACACATCCCGAATGAGTCCTGATGTTGTGGTGGACACTGAGGAGCGTGGGCTCTCACCCCACGGGACTTGGGGCTGGGGGGCATGGTTTAAGCAAGGGGTATATATATGCACCCCGGAAGTGCACTGTGTTCTGTTGTATTGTTGGTGCTCATGATTAAAGTTAAACTCATCCACGAATCCAAGGCTCCGTCATCGATCATTCCTCACAGAGCACCACATTGGTAACTCTAACGTGATGAGGACTTGAAGATATCTGAAATTGGTCCACTACTCTCTCAGCCCCTAGAACCCGACTGACGCACGCCTGCACAACATCATCGTCAGATACCGGTGCTTGCCCTGCAGGTGCTACAATGAAGTCGCGAATCACTGCGTTTCAGACCAAGCGGCTTGGCCGGACACTGGGTCGCATGACCATGAAGAGGGCAGAGTTCCCCCTTAACACAGCGAAGGACCAGTTCGTCTGCAAGCCCAATTCTGGAAGAGCGACCTGGCCGCCTGGTTTCAGCATGTGGAAGGGCTTTTCCACCAACAGCGAATTTTTTTAGCTGAAGCCAGATACTTTTTGTTCTTCGTGGCACAGGACCAGCACTCGACAGGGCAAAATGTTGTGCGACCCCCCGCACACAGGTATATACACCGTGCTCAAAAATTTCCTGGTCCGGAGGCGGACAAGCTGCTTCCCCTGCCCAGTTTCGGTGGCGGGTCAGCCGTGGACCTAATGGATGGCATGATGGCGCTGTTGGGATCCGACGATGGCAGGTTCCTATTAAATGCATATCTTCCTGCGCCAGCTTAGGCCTGCAGCCGGCGCTATTTTGGCAAACTCCCGGTGTCTGGCCACCAGCAACTGCCTGGGTTTGGCGGAGGAAGGTGACCAAGCAGTTCAACTCCAGAGTGTGGCGCCGGAGCCCCCATGGACATCGCAAATTCGGCCGGGGTGGCCAGTGTGGCCACTCGAGGAGGCGAAGGACCGACCTCTGCTTCTTCCACAAGAGATTTGGCAGCAAGGCGCGGCAATGCGTTCACCCGTGCTCGTTCAGGGCGCCGGAAAAATGGAAGAGCCGGAGCACAGTCGCAGCCATGGGTGCATGCCGACACAACCAGCTGCTGTTCATCAAGGACTCAAGGTATGGACTGAGATTCCAGGTGGACTCTAGCTCGCAGAAGAGCCTTCTCCCCCCAACGCGAGTAGACATTCAGGCCAGAGGCATCAGCCCACTACTCAGCGCCACTAACGGGTCGTCCATAGCGACTTTCGGTTCACGGTCGGTGTCGGTCTGTTTCAGTGGCCGCCATTTTGAGTGGGACTTTGTGACGACCTCCATCACGGTCTCAATCATCGGCGCGGATTTTCTGTGCGCCAATGGCCTGCTCATGGACGTCTCGAACTGCCGTTTAATCGACGCCGTGTCTTTCGCCAACTATCCGTGTGAGACGGGGGGGGTTGGGCCGCGAGCGCACGCTAACTTTTTGGTATCAGGGGATGTGTAGCAACGTTTGGTGGCTTATTGGGCCATGGTTGAACAGCAAGGGGCGAATACATGGAAAACCCTTGCATTCTTTAGCCGCTAACTCCAGGATAGCGAATGAAAGTATAGCGTGTTTGACAGGGAGTTGTTGGCCCTGTATTTGGAAATGCGTTATTTCTGTTTTCTTCTGGAAGGCTGATCATTCGCGGTGTATGTGGATCACAAGCCGTTAACATTCACCATGTCCAGCAGCAGCAACGCCTTGCACCCATTTCTGAGTTTACGACAGACATTTGGCATATGGCAAGGAAGTCCAACCCCGTTGCAAATTGCCTGCTGCGTGTGCCTGAGTGCCCCATGCATGTCGGGATGGATCTCCCGGCTATGGCCACCGACCATCCTGGTGACCCTGACGTTCTCGCCCTTTAGTCTAAAAATACGAGTTATGGGGTGGCCCTCGAGAAGTTTCCAATTCCAGTCAGGTGTTTCGACCATGTTGGCCCTCTGCCTCCTCTGCAGGGTTTTATGCACCTGTTCACCAGGTGCATAAAACCAGGTGGCCGGAGATCGTCCCGATGTCCTCCACTGTGACCTCGGACATGTCCATGTCATTTCTCTCTTCCTGGGTCGCCCGTTTCAGCACTCTGTCCGCCATTACTTTGGACAGGGGTTCGCAGTTTGTATTGGCGCTCTGGTCAGCACTGGCTGGGCCTTTCGGACTACAGTACATCATACAACGGCCTACAACCCTAAGGCTAACGGCTTGTGTGAACAGTTCCACCGTTCCCACAAGGCGGCAATGCGAGACGCACTCTCAGACAGCAACTGGGTGGGCCGTTTACAAGGGGTTGTGCTAGGGCTATGTTCAGCCCCGAAGGACGACCTCGGCGCATTGCCCACCGAGCTGGTATTTGGCTAGCCGCTGAGGGTCACAGGAGAGTTCTTGCCTAAGAGATCTGCTCCCCCCTTCCCCTTTCCAACCGTGGTCGGAAGGGGAGGGCCCCCCGGCCCTCGGCTCTTGGGTCCTGTTCACTACTGTTTCCCGCAATCCTTTGTACCTGTGGAGCTCATGTCGGCTTAGTTTGTGTTTCTGCGACATAATGCTCACTGCTCGCCTCTTAAGCCCCCGTACAACGGGCCTTTACGGGTTCTCAACGCATGTGCTAAGAGTTTCGTGCTGGTGGGTGTAGGGAGCAGGTGTTGCTCAATTGGCTGAAGCCAGCACACAGGGTGGCGTTTGAAGTTCTGCTTCCTGCCAAGTTCCCCACCGTGGTCGCCCTTCGTCCAGGACCCAGGCAGCACCTCCACAGGTCCAGTGTCCGGGGTCCCTGGCTGTTTCGACTGAGCAACAACGCAACCTTTATGACAGACCAATCAGGCCTCCCGTGAGGCACTAGTTGGAGTTCCAGGGTCCTTTCTGGGTGTTTGCGGGGGGGCTGAGTGGTGGACACTCAGGGGCATGGCCTCTTACCCCATGGGACTAGGGGCCGGGGGTATATAGGCGCCCCGTAAGTGCACTGTGTTCTATTGTATTGTTGGTGCTCATGATTAAAATGAAACCCATCCACGACTCCAAAGCTCCATCACTGATTATTCCAATGTACTCTTTTCTAGTAAAATAGGTCCTTGGAAGTTGTCAAGAAATAATTGGGAGTGTGAAGTAGGACTGTCACATGAGTAACCACTTTTATCTTTCTGGAGCTCATCCGATTTCTTACAGACTTCTAAAGAAACCACTTGGTGATATATGGCTAATCTTTTTCATTTTTCTATTTTCAAAACAGTTTCCTCACAAATTAGGAACCCACCGTACGTAATTGCTCAGGGGATTTCGTGCTTTTTGTATATTCCTGTATTCATGCCAGTTTTATCTTTTTTTGACTGATGCCAATTACAGGGGTTAATTTTCATCACATTTTTATGTAGTTTCTTGCTTCTGAGTAGTTTTTTCCTGATCATCATAAAGGAAATTAATTTCTATTTTTATTGGGGAGGGGGTCGATTAAAGGGGTAATTTCAGTGTTCGTAAAAACCTTCAAATATTACATCATTTTCAAAAAAATGACTACAAACCACCACAGGTATCCTGGGTCTCCTCAGTGTAAGCAGGTCAAGTTTATCGGAAACAATGGGATTAAAAAGCTTTACACCTGGCCGGGATTCCCTCCAGGGCCTGGTTCGCCGCTTCACCCAGAACTTCCACCTTCAGGTAGTATAGCATCCTCACCCTCAGCAGGACCCTGAGGAAGACAGGGGGTTGAGAGAACAGAACGAAAGAGGGGAGGGGAGATGGGAGGATGGAGGGGAATCGTTTGAACTTTTACTTTCTTCTTTAGAGCATCCAAAAATTTAGTCGCTGTCTCTGTGGAGTTTTCTTTGTCTGTACAACAACACACACAGGCTGAACAATTAGACTGTGACAATTAGAAACACGGACGGACGGCAGACACTAGATGCAGCCGCGGGGGCTGCTCGGCGTTGCCTTGGCAACCACACCAATCAGCCAGTCCTCGTTTCATTTTCAGACATCAGACGTGTGCATCCGTCCCATTTAGCCTGAATTCTGAGGGCCTCACCCTGCTACCTCCTGTCATAACGCCTGGACCAGCCAGCAGCTACTGAGATACAAAATATGAATATGTGTCCAGAAACGGCTGATGTGACATATGGGAATTCTGCAGGTGTCCCTAAAAACACAAGTTGGCCACGAGCAAAGAAGTTCTGCAGGCCAAGTGATTGTTTACTTTACAAAATGAACAGTTAAATCACATTTGGTCATTTGTTTCACCTATCTTATATTAACTGGTGAGTCAGCACATTGTTAAGTCCCTAAAAACATTTTTTTCTAGCAACTGTTCCTTTACTAAAAGAAGGTCTGTGTGAGCTTGGCCTGTGGTGTCCCTGGAAACAAGTACCAGCTGATTCTAAAACCTGGCGAGGCCCTTAGTTTCTAGCACAAACAGAAAATGATCAAGCCTTGCATCCCTGGGGTTGTGACTCTCAATCGGCCTCTTCTTTGTCACGGGCCCAATGTACAACGCCATACTTGTAGTCCCCTTGTTTGGCCACTGCGCATGACATAAATCCATGAACCCTTCTAGGAACGGGGCAAGTGGACTGACTTGTTGCAGTGCTGTTTAAGGTGTTTCTTGTAGCTCTCGTCCTGCAGGACCACCTCAGGGTTGCAGTGAACCAGCCAGTCAGCATTCTTCTGTTCTGGAACGTTCAGCTGGTTCTTCAGTTTCTTCCCCTTCCTACCACGTGGAACAGGAGCCGATAAACCTGAAGCGGGAGCAAAGGGCACAGTCACTTTCTCAGTGGTGACAACACTGAACCGACTGACCTCACTTTTTGGTTAATTTCTTGCTGATTTCAATAATTTTGGTTAAAAAATGATTTTGACATTATTTCTATCATGTGGTAAATATACTTTCTTCAATATTGGTGTTTTCAAGTTACTGGGTCTTTTCTAGAAAATCTTGTAGGGATGGTTATGACTTTTGGGGGGTAATTCGTTGTTATTTTTCAGATCATCTTTAGGTTATTTCTTCATTCAGAGTTTTTCATTTTTGATTTTTTTAATTTGCTAACAAACAGAGTTGTGGACAAACAAAGGAAACATGCACTAAAAGAAATATGCCTTGCCGCTGTCTGGGACCACTTCCACCAAACGTCCAGCAGAATCGGCTGAAGGGGAAAGTCTGACCTGAGTGGTTGAGCAGTGCCTGGTCCTGGCCCTCTTTAGTGGGGGCGATCAGATCCCAGATGAAGCTTTTGATCTTGTCATCCCCTTTGTAATGTCTCAAGCAGTAAACCAGAAGGGCCCTGCAATACAACAGCAACGCTGAGCTAATAGATGCATTTGTGCTGGACGGAAAAGACACTTGAGCTTTCCTGGGGGACGTACCTGCAGATCACCTCCATGTCCCTCTCCGCCAGGTGCCATTTAAACCTGCCGTGATTCAGAATGTCCTTCCACCTGCCCCAGCTGGAGATACAAACAGGAAGTAGACAGGTTTTAATATCCAGACACCCACACAGGAAGTAGACAAGGTTTCATATCTATTAATACAGACAGGGAGTAGACAGAGATTTATATCTGGAATTACAAACAGGAAATACACAAGGGTTAATACCTTGCATATTTTTATGTGATTTGAAATGCGTGCTTGTTTGCATTCCTCTATGTTAACTAAGTGCATTTTAAAATGAGGATTGAAACACAAGATTATGCAATTTACATGTGGATTTAATATGTGTGTGATACTTACGGAAGGGTAACATGTCTAAAATATATCGACATATCAACATATATCGGCACATGGTTAAATGTACCAAAGGTGATGAAAACCAATGTCGCCATTGTTGAATTTAGACTAGTATTTGACGGTGAAATAAAGGCTTCAAATAAATAAGGTTTTGGGTCAAACACAATTGGTGCTCGGTGAATAACGGCACACAATGCTATATGTATTAGTCAGGTACTAATGTTTTATTTTGGCAGGATTTGTAATCATCAATGTAAATTCTGAAGGGTAATTGTTGTTCAGGCCCAAGGAGACGCCAGGTCCTTTAAAACTGCTCTTGCTTTATTGATTCGGAACTGTCTGGGCACCATGGCAGTCCTACCCGAAGATGAGGAGGTTCTTCTCCACGCGGAAGCACTCAGCTCTCAGGTAGCGGCGGCTCCTCTCTCCCAGGCGGCGAGTGCGACAAGGCCGCTCCTCGGAGTCGCTGTCCAGTTCGGAGAACTCCATCAGCTCGTCGTCCTCAAATGAGTTGTAGTGGCGGGTCTGCTTCCTCACGCGTGGGGTGTCGATCACCAGGGATTCCTGGTGATAGCGAGAAAAAATTGCAGATTTGTGGTAGTAAGTTAATTTTCATCCCACGCTAATATTCAAGAGGGACAGAGAATAGGATAGGCCAATTGAACTTTGAAACTTCTATTCTAAACATATATGAAAATATACAAGCTTTTAGTTAAAGCAGTAATTAATTGACAGTAAATTTCAGGGAAAATATATATTTTTTTCTTATCCATTTTGAACTTCTATTGTTATTACTATTGTCTTATTGATTATGTTGAGATGATATTTCCCCAATTTCTTTACTTATTTAGTTATTTATTTTGTTCATCCTCACTCCTCAGCCTTCACCCAGTCCCAACTTCTTCCGAGGGCAGAATCCCTACCTTCTCTGACTTGGAATCGATCTCCACCTCTGCGATTTTGGCCCATTTCTGCCAGAAGTTGGGGTCGTCAAGAGAAATGTCCGTTCTGTTGCCCGAGGAGATGAAACTGGCCTGAGGACACAAAAAAAGCAGCCTGGTTGATACAAGTCGGGGCCTCAGTTCGGATCCCGCTTTGCTCTAAAAGTTCTAAATGTTTGGTCCTCCTGGATTTTAAATACAGCTTAATTAATAAGCTTAAAAGAAAAAGAAAAAACTGAAACAAAACTATTAAACACTTACATTGTGTTCAACTTTTAAGTCTTTGTTTCTTTTAACAAACATTAATGGGACTCAACAATAAACAAATATGAAATCACATTAATAAATATTGGTTTACGTGTTCTTGCAACGGAAAAGATGGCATTTTTCGTTTTTTGAAAATTAGCACGATTTCAAATAATAGTCGCCTTAGAGTTTATGTACTCCTATTAAGCCAGTTATTAAAAAGGTTTAAAAGTCGTCCTTCGGGTCAAAAGACTGCAAACCCACCTGTCCCCTCATTAATCTTATTTGAAGAAAGAGATGTGTGTAACCGTGCTATTGAACTTTATTAGTGTTTTTGAAGGAGAAGACTAGAAATGACTACACCATAAAACTGAATGTCACCTAGAGTTGGACTTTTTTCACTTTCCCTTTCAAACCTTTTTAATTTTCAGACTTCAAACCTGTTCATAAACAGCTCATTTTCTTTAAGTTAAAATATTTTAATCTCATAAATATTGATTTTAATATCACTTCTAATTGAAAAAATATAAAAAAAAAAAAAATCTTGAGACATGCTTATACTCCAGAGGGATTTTTACAGTCCAGGGTATTAGTGATTAAATAAAACAGGAAATTATGGTGTTTTGCTTTGTTTGCAGCGGAGGGAATTCTATTAAATCTTAAAGAGAATTCATAGTGTTTGCATTACAAATAAAAAGCCTTGAAAATGTTACAAATTACATCCCACGTTAAATGAATGAATTTTCATTTATTTGGTTTCTCAATTTCTTTCTTTTTTCTTTTGCCTCAATGAGCCTCAATGCAATTTTAAGATTTAACCCTGAAACCCATGTTTCATAGGTTTTAAGCAACTTTCACAAGTGAAAGAGAAATTCTAAACTCTATAACTGAAATGGGATTTGTTAAGACAGAGTTCTTTCCCAGGAGGGAGTGCTGGCACCTTGGCGAAGGTGGAGCCCTTCCCCTCCGACTGGATGGTGATGGTCTGAGTGCGTCTCTGCAGAATCTGGTCGATGTCTTCCTCACAGAACTTTGAGCCCTCGTCTTCCTCGTCCATCAAGGCGCCGTACGCTCCCTTCTTCAGGAGGTCCTCCACCTCCAGCTTTGACAGCTGCTGCACCTACGGGGAGGCGAGACACCGCACCGCCACTGAGTTTTTTCAAAGGAGAATAAAGACTGATAGCGTCATGCAGATCACGATCAATGCCATTCTGAAGTAATAACAACAAACACATTTCAAGATAAAAAAGGTAATTCTGAAACCACCAAGGAGCTTGTTGTTTTTGTTTTCTTTCGACTAAATGTCAGTAAATTATAATTATAATCTACAAGCAGATTCCCTAGAGCTTTGCAATATCTTCTTTTAGTTTGCCTGGTTGTCTGTCGGGCCTTTTCAAACTAATTTATGGTTAAAAAATTGATGTGTTTAACTGCTTTTTTAATAATCTACCATTTATTTTCATGCAATTTTCAGACAGTGTTTTTCCTTGCGGCATAGGTGTATTATTTTACTTAAAATTTCAACTGAAAATAGTTCATGCTAATTTAACTTTTTTTTGACAGTATAATGTTTGCTTTCATTCGATATATAGTAGTATGCATTGTACACCAACGTTGTACTAGCTGTATTTAATATCACTTTTTGGTGTAAGCGCCAAACTTTGGCCAGCCAATAATATTGAGACAAATCTAAGGGTCATTATAAACGTGTAATAAAAGTCTCACCCCGTTAAGGCTTCCCTTGCGGTTGATGTCCTGAAGGACAGCTTTGTCCAACCCAAGCTTCAGACTGGCCTTGTCGAACATCTCCCTCTCGTATGAGTTCCTGGTGATCAGACGGTAAACTTTGACCGCTTTGCTCTGTCCGATCCGGTGGCAGCGAGCCTGAGCCTGGAGACAGGAAGTGAAGAGGTAACACATGCCATCCTGTCCGCATGAGGGCTGAGGAGCAGAAACTTTTAATATCACAATCTTTGGAAAGCACTTTACTAATATGCAGTAGTAACAATAAAATTATAGGCTGCTTTGAAGAGAATCAGATGCATGTAGGTCTCCCCAGCAGAGTGAGGAGCAAATTTATAATACAATTTACTGGCCATTTTTCTCTGGATCTCATATCTTAGATATTTAAGGGGAATCACAAATCATGACTCTCTAGGTTCGTTTCAGATATATTACTAATATCTCGTTAAATGGCGTTTAGGTGGTGAGGCGGGGCTCAGTCAAGCCGAAGTCCCGATGAAGAGAAGGAGAAGGAAGATGTGTCAGTTTTAGATTTCAGAAAAATGATGATGATAACTTTGGGATAAACTTCTTGTTTATTGACAAGAATTTTGACTGATTTTGTTATTTAGGATTTGCTTCAATTGATATTTTTCATATATTTTTCAACCAACTAGATATAGTTGGACTCATCTTGACGCCCAGCGTGGGGTCTGCAACCAGGCCTCTCATGAGGGGCTGGAGAGACGCCGGGCAGGGGTTGGCATATTGATTGCCCCCCGACTCGACAGCTGCACGTTGCGGTTCAACCAGGTGGACGAGAGGGTAGCCTCCCTCCGCCTCCAGGTGGGGGGAGGGGTTCGGACTCTCGTTTGTGGCTATGCACCCAACAGCAGTTCAGTATACCCGCCCTTCTTGGGGTCCTTAGAGGGGCTGCTAGAAAGCGCTCCTTCTGGGGAATCCCTCGTTCTACTGGGAGACTTCAACGCCCATGTGGGCAACGACAGTGTGACTCGGAAGGGTGTGATTTTGAGGAACGGCCCCCCTGATCTGAACCCAAGTGGTGTTTTGTTATTGGACTTCTGTGCTCGCTACGGATTGTCCATAACAAACACAATGTTCAGACATAAAGGTGTCCATATGTGCACTTGGCATCAACGCACCTCAGGCCACAGTTCTTTGATCGACCCTGTGGTCGTGTCATGCCGCATGTCCTGGACACTCGGGTGAAGAGAGGAGTGGAGCTGTCAACTGATCACCACCTGGTGGTGAGCTGGCTCCGATGGTGGGGGAGGATTGGGGTCAGACCTGGCAGACCCAAACATAATGTGAGGGTCTGCTGGGAACGTCTGGCAGAGTCCCCTGTCAGAAGGGGTTTCAACTCCCACCTCCTGCAGAGCTACAACCACATCCCGAGAGAGGCAGGGGACATTGATTCTGAACGGGGCATGTTTTGCGCTTCAATTGTCGAGGTGGCAGTTAGGAGTTGCGGCTGTAAGGCGGTTGGCACCTGTCGGGGCAGCAACCCTCGAACCGGCTGGTGGACCCCAGCGGTAAGGCATGCTGTCAAGCTGATGAAGGAGTCCTATCAGGCATTGTTGGCCTGGGGGACTCTGGAGGCAGCTGACAGGTACCGGCAGGCCAAGCGGCATGTGGCATGCGGCTTCGACGGTCACCGAGGCAAAAACTCGGGCGTGGGAGGAGTTCGGGAGGCCATGGAGAATGACTTCCGATGGGCTTGGATGAAATTCTGGTCCACCATCCGGCACCTCAGGGGAGGGGAGCAGAGCTCTGTCAACTCTTGTGTACAGTGGGAACGGGGCACTGCTGACCTCAACGCAGGACGTTGTAGATCAGTGGCAGGAATACTTCTCTGACCTTCTCAATCCCGTCGAAACGCCTTTCAATGAGGAAGCAGAGCCTGGGGATCACACTCCTCAGCTTCCCCCGGTAAGGTCTATTCAGCGGTGCTGGAGAGGAGGGTCTGCCGGGTTGTTGAACCTCGGATTCAGGAGGAGCAGTGTGGTTTTCATCCTGGTCGTGGAACAGAGGACCAGCTCTCTACCCTCAGCAGGGCCCTCTCGGGGGCATGGGCCCAACCAATTTACATGTGTCAGCCAGGGCGTCAAGGGGATCTTTTTTGGTGGCCACAGGATCAAGTCTCTGCTTTTTGCAGATGATTTGGTCCTGTTGGCTTCATCAGGCCATGATCACCAGCTCTGGCTGGAGCGGTTCGCAGCCGAGTGCGAAGCAGCCGGGATGAGGATCAGCACCTCCAAATCCCAGACCATGGTGCTCAACCGGAAAGGGATAGAATGCCCACTCCGGGTCAGGGGAAGGGTCCCACCCCAAGTGGAGGAGTTTAAGTATCTCGGGGTCTTGTTCACAAGTGAAGGAAGGATGGAGCGGGAGATCGACAGGCAGATTGGTGCAGCGTCTGCAGTGATGCAGACTCTGTACTGGTCTGTTGTGGTAAAGAGTGAGCTGAGCCGGAAGGTGAAGCTCTCAACTTACCATCTGATCTACGCCCCTACCCTCACCTATGGTCATGAGCTGTGGGTAATGACCAAAAGAACGAGATCACGGACACGAGCGGCCAAAATGACTTTTCTCCGCAGGGTGGCCGGACTCTCCCTTAGAGATAGGGTGAGAAGTTCGGTCAACCGGGAGGAACACGGGAGGAGAGTCGCTGCCCCTCCAAATAGAGGAGCCAGATTAGGTGGGTCGGGCATCTGGTAAGGATGCCTCCTGGACGCCTCCCAAGGGAGATATTCCAGGCATGTCCATCTGGGAGGAGGTCATGGGGAAGACCCGGGACACACTGCAGAGACTATGTCTCCAGGCTGGCCTGAAAGCGCCTTGGGGTCCCCCCAGAAGAGCTGGACCATGTGGCTGGGGAGAGGGAAGTCTGGGCCTCCCAACTCCAGCTGCTGCCCCTGCGACCCGATCACGAATAAGCGGCGGGAGATGGATGGATGATAATTTTCAAATTTGAAAACAATTGCTGTTTTTTTTATTGTCTATTTTTCATATAACATCTTAATCTGTAAACTCAGACAAGGCAGCGTGTGAAGGTCTGCTGACTCACCTGCAGGTCGTTCTGGGGATTCCAGTCCGAGTCGAAGATGATGCAGGTGTCAGCGGCCGTCAAGTTGATTCCCAGCCCGCCGGCTCTGGTGCAGAGAAGGAATACGAAGCGATCCGAGTCCGGCTTGCAGAACCTGTCGATGGCCGCCTGCCGCAGGTTCCCACGCACTCGGCCATCGATGCGTTCATACGTGTAGCTTCGAAGAAGGAAAAAGGACTGAATACAGTGTCGGGTCTCCATCTTTCAACTGCCTGAGACCCTCATGAAGCAGTGAAATGCGCACATACATACAGACACACACACACACACACACACACGCACACACACACACACAAACAACTAACAAGGCATACAAGCATGCACACAATCACACAAACAAATGAACACAATACATCAAAATACTTGCACTTAAGAACAAAAAGGTATACAGATTTTTGTATCACACATAGTACACACACACACGCCAACATGCACTGACTTAATAAGCATTAACAAACATACAAACAAATGAATAAGCACTCACATACATGCACATACATGCATACGAAGGTCTAAAATGCCTGCAGATGCATGTACACACATGCGCACACACATGCATGGACACACATTCTATGTGTTTACTTACCGTTTCTGGATGAGGTAGTCCTCAAGGATGTCCAAACATCGGACCATCTGGGAGAAAACCAGCACCTTGTGCCCCCCCGCCAGCAGTTTGGGCAGCAGCTTGTCGATCAGTACCAGCTTGCCAGCCGCTTGGATCATCGCCTGCAGTTGGAAGTCCGGGGCGTCTGGACTGTGACACTTTCTAAAGCTTTCCAGAATCTTCTCCTCCGCGCCTGGTCAGGACATTAAATGGATACAATTTAATTACAATTACGTCCTGATTGGATCAATACAGGTGTAAAGTATTGATTAAGGTGTCGGGTGAATTGAGACAATGTTCTCCTAGTTGAAAACGTTAGCCATCTCCACATTTTACTTTATAGCAGAAATAACAGTGTGGGATGATGCCCAGAATACAGTGAAAACTGATATATTGATGAGAATTGATCACCTGTGATCAAGTAGGGGTGGTTGCAGCACTTGCGAAGCTCCATCATGGTGTTGATGAGGTTGGGCATGTTGTGCTGGTTGGCTCCTTTGGACAGGAAGGAGAAATTCTTCTCCAAAATGGCCCGGTAATATTTCTTCTGGATGTTGGTAAGCTCCACCTGCACAGACACCAAACACCACCAACCAAGTGTCATAGCTTTGTAATTACTCTTTTCTACGCCTTATATGTTGTAATTGGTTATCTGTTTGAAATTGAAATGTAATGTAATGTAATTTTAATTTCACCACTGTAAGTAATTTCGATTGTAAGACAATTCCAGTCAGGTCAGACTCTTCAGTCATAGCAAAAAAATAAAAACTGAATTTCTTTGTATTTTTCTGTCAATTCTGAGTGAATTATGGTCAATTTACTGGCCTTTTCAAAAAAAATCCAACACTGTTTAAAGCATTTTTTTTCAGAGATAATTTCTTGATTGTAGTTCATTATTACTGACTTTGAAATAATTTGGGTGGTTTTCACATACAATTTTTTTCAAATGAAAGATTTTCAGGTGATTTGTTGCCAGTTTTAAAGATAATTATGGGTTCATAATACTGAGGAATGACGACGGACTCTGCCTCCCGTCTACGTCTGACAAACCTCACCTCAATGATGGTTTCTTCCTTGGGCGCCAAGTTCTTCTCCACATCGTCCTTCAGCCTCCTCAGCATCATGGGCTTTAGGATGGCCTGCAGTTTCTTCACCTGTCCGCGGAACATCAAATACACATGCGTGCACACACACACACGCACACACACACACACAGACACACACACACACACACACACACATATACACATACATGTTGTTAAAGTGTCCTGAGTTGACACGTCTTTCAGTACCTCTGCCATGAATGAAATTAGATTAACAGCAACCACATTGTTTTTTTGTTTTGTTTCATTTCTGGAAATGGTGTGTCGATGGGATAGATATCAAATTAATCAATCACTATTTGAGCAATCTGGCTTATAACATCTTTATTTGAACATCACTGATGGTTTCAAACCAGTTTTGTGTGCTTGAATTAGCAGTAATACAGAGGATTTGTTGAGTCTGGATTCTCTACAGAACTGTTACTTTTTGGTCATTATAAACTAAAATAGAGACTGATAATTAATTTTGCTTAAAAAAAAACACCTTCAAATAACAGTTTCTCTGAATACTTACCGATTATTAATTGGTGTTTCCGTCGTGTCATAAAAACCTGATGTGTTATAAACTAGGAAAATTATACTTTAAACATTTGCTCTGTAGTTTCATTTGTTGAATAATTTGTTTGAAAAAACACACATGTTTGCCTGGTGTACAGGGATATATTCTGAACCAGGAAGTGCAAACTTCATTTAAATATTTGGATCAGAGACCCTGGTGAGGTGAGAGATGGATGTCCCACTGCTTGACTGATTCAACACTGAATATATTATTTTCAGAAACCTGATATTTAATCACAAATCTCCTTCTCTCCTTTTTGATTTGTTTTTTTAGATTGTGGAAGGTTTCTCGTTACTAAAACAACATTTTCAGGTAATTTCTGAAATACATTTCTACAAGTTTTCTATGAATTAGTTAGTTCTATTCCTTGGATGTTTTTTGCTTTCATTTGGGTAGTTTTCAATTTCTTTACAGAAAAGCGTAGCGAACCAGTAATCAGGATGAACAGAAACACCCACGATGTCTCCTGCGCATGCCGTTCTTCTGCTCTCACCTGCTCGTCCGTCTTTAGGTCTCCGAACTCCTCCAGGAAGCTGCTCTCTGACGGGAACTGTTGGGGCTCAAGGAAGTTGAGCAGACTGAAGAGCTCCTCCACCGAGTTCTGCAGAGGCGTGCCCGTCAGCAGAACCTTGTGTTCCTGTCACACATAGACACACACGCGCATGCGTCGTTAAGGTCACAAAACACACACACACACACTAGTGCACGGCTATGTCTGATGTCTCTGCAGCATCCCTGTAATCTCTTCCTTTAAGAACTCACCGCCACAGGTGTAGTTAAGGTACGGATAGCTTTGAGTTCAGATATAAAATCTTTGGATATCAATTGGTCAGATGATGATGCATCAAATATTATAGGTACATTATATTGATAACTGAGGTATTAATATACAGCAGGTAAAGAAGAGCAGGCAATAATAAAAAAATGGAAATACAATGTGATGGAAATAAAAGCTCAGATTTTCATCTCTGATTGAGTGTTTTTTTTTGGCCAAAGTTCATGTGCTTCTACAACAAGACGGAACGATCATAGCAGGAATGCAGCTTGTTTGTTTTTCAGGCAGTAGACTGACCAGGTTCATGAGTTTGAGCCCCTCCAGCAGTTTGCAGTTCCTGTTCTTTAGCCGGTGGGCTTCATCAATCACCACACAGCGCCAGTGCAGCTTCCTCAGCTCTGGACAGTCGGCCATGATCATTTCGAAGGTGGTGATCAGGCCGTGAAACTTCAGCACCCCTGGGATGGAGTTTCCCTGATGACAGACGAATGTTGCAGTCAGACTCAGGTGAATTACGGGTTTCCAAATGTTTAGAAGATCAGACTCCGCAGGACGAGGAAGAAAAACTGGCTGTAATTTAGGTCAACTACCCAGTTTTGGGTATCGTCTTGCCGATATTTAAGCTTTTTAAAATTTTATTAAACTGTATTGGTAGATTGCTTTATTTTCTTGAAATGATTCCCTCTGATTATCGAGTGAAGTCCTTCACATTTTTGGGGGATTATCTTGAAAGGCTAATCATCGGATTTTGTTTTTCTTGTAGTTAAATGTTGTCCAGCCTCAGTGACGCCTTATCACCATCTCTTATCCCTCCCACGGGGTCTTCTCCTGTTGGCCCTGACTAAGACATTGGGAACCTCCAAATGACCAGAAGCCGCTGCTGCTTGAATTAAACAGATTGCCAGCCCGTCCCACACTCCATCCTCCTCAATAGACTCTCATCCATCAGCATCACCCACACCCCCCTTGGGTGGTTTCATTCCTATTTCACAGGCAGCACTCAGTTCATCCAACTTAAATCATTCAAACCCAACCCCTTCAAAATTACTGCGGGTGTGCCCCAGGGCTCTGTCATCACGATCCAAAGTTGACAGTTTCTCCCTCGCGACTGACAGCTTCTCAGTCTCTCCCTCCCTTCAAAATAAGAGTCTGGGTGTCACCTTTGGCAGCACTCATAACCAGAACTTCCTAATCACTTCACTTCACAACCTCACCCCTCATAGTTTGTCTGACCTCCTCCACATCACCATTCCAGCTTCTCATCGAGGAGTGGGCTCCTCCTCTTCGATCCACCTCACTGTCCCCTCTCCCCGCTTCAGCACCATGGGGAGCAGAGTGTACAGCTGCTCTGCTCCCAAACTCTGGAACTCTTTGCCACCTGATATCCATAATTCTGGCTCTATTCAAATCTTCAACTCACATGTTCAAACTTGCCTATTCACCCTGCGCTTTTGCATTGTCTTTCATTTTTCTATGTTATGTTGATTTTATCCATTGCTGTCTTATCGTACGTGTAAGTTTATTTCTATCATATTTTTCTCCACTGTTCACTATTGTAAAGTGTCTTTGACTTTCAGGGAAGGTACTTGTAAATAAAATTTATTATTATTATGATCATTATTATGATTGCACACGGTGTCCACCTGGACTGCCTTATAATTGTAGTTTTGACCAAAAGCACAAAATCCACTGTGTAGAAATAAAACCATTAAATGTGGAAAAGAATCCGTCACCGAGGAAACCTGCATAAAAGAGACATTTAGCCTCGCTCTGAATACAAGTGAAAGGGGGCGCACAGCCGTCTCATTCTATTACGGTGGAGGGCAAAAGGAAGTTTAAAAAAAAGAGTTTTAAATAACAGCGTAAATGTTTCTGTCATTTCCGGTTGGGGGGGTAATGATCAGTGTAGGTGGAGGGAGGTTTTTAGGAGCAATGGATATTGGCCAGCTTGCTGAGGATGTGAGTGAAACTTTGTTTGTCCTCTTTCTGAAAATATTAGAAAAAAAATTGCCCAAGACACAAAAGAAATCAGCAGCACATTCGAAAATAGCTATATGCATTATATTCTGTGTTAATTTTCAAAAAAGGGAATTGTGAAAAGCATGCAGAAAATACATTGGCATGCAGAAATTATTTTCAAGGCGAGATGAGACAAGGAGTGGTACTTGGAAATACGCCCTACTAGGGTGGGTCATATTCAAAGGCACATACCTGTGCGTCTCTGTGGAACATCTCATACTGCAGGATCATCTGCCGGCTTATCTGGGAGCCGTGATACACAATGACGTTCATACGCGTCCAAGTGCGGAACTCCCGCTCCCAGTTGGTGATGGTGGACAGGGGTGCGATGATGAGGAAGGGGCCACGGATCCCCATGCTGAAGATCTCGTATAAGAAGGTGATGGACTGGATGGTCTTGCCCAGCCCCATCTCATCGGCAAGGATGCAGTTTTTCCTGCGAGGTGAAGACAAAGGATGACGTACAGCTGAATCAAGAAGATCGGAAGAGCAC
>CAAKHD010020026.1:404977-465592 GCA_901007705.1 Fistularia tabacaria
CGGGTCCAGGACATGTATGTTGGTTGGGAGACAGTGGTGCAGAGAGCTGTATGTTAGACAGAGAAGGTCAGGGGGGGGTGGGACTTCATCAGGGATCAGTTCTGAGCCCCTTCTTGTTTGCAGTGGTGATGGACAGGCTGACAGATGAGGTGAAACAGGAATCTCCATGGACCATGATGTTTGCAGATGATATTGTGATCTGTGGTGAGAGAAGGGAACAGGTTGAAGAAAATCTTGAGAGGTGGAGGTATGCTCTAGAAAGGAGAGGAATGAAGGTTAGTTGCAGCAAGACATAATATATGTGTGTGAATGAGAGGAACCCAGGTGGTATGGTGAGGCTACAGGGAGTGGAGATGAAGAAGTTGGAGGATTTCAGGTACTTAGGGTCAACAGTCCAGAGCAACGGAGATCGTGGAAAAAACTTAAAGAAACGGGTTTAAGTAGTTTGGAATGGGTGGAGAAAAGTTTTAGGGGTTCTATGTGATAGAAGAATATCATCCATAATGAAAGGAAAGGTTTACAAAACACTTGTGAGACCAGCAATGCTGTATGGTTTGGAGACAGTGGCACTGAACAAAAGACAGGAGGCAGAGCTGGAGGTAGCAGAGATTAAGATGTTGAGGTTCTCTTTAGGAGTGACGAGGATGGATAGGATCAGAAATGAGTCCATCAGAGGGACGGCACTTGTTAGATGTTTTGGAGAGAAGGTCAGAAAAGCCAGACTGAGATGGTTCGGTCATGTACAGAGGAGGGATAGGGACTATATTGGTAGACGGATGCTGGAATTGGAGATGCCAAGCAGGAGGTCTAGAGGAAGACCGAAGAGAAAATGTATGGACGTAGTGAGAGAGGATATGAAGGTAGTTGGCATGAGTGATGAGGATACAGAGAATAGGGTGAGATGGAGAAGTTTGATTCGCTGTGGCGACCCCTGAAGGGAAAAGCCGAAAGGAAAAGAAGACATTAATATTTGCATGTACATTATATTTGCTAAAGAACTGCCCTCATGGGACTATTGTTACCTTGCTAAAAATAATTTCCGGCAACAGCCACATTCAAACGGTGCTGGGGGAAGGCGGCCTGCCTTGAGTTCAACAACAAATATGGTGCACCCTCCTTCTAACTTCTGTCTTGGGGGAATATGAAGCTGAGCAGGAACATCACCTACAGCAGTGACTCCTTAGTCACCCACATGACGATATTGATGGTATTCGTTCAAATAATCCCCATAAATTGAAATGTGTTCAGTTGGCCTTTCATCTACCAGAGCTTCCCTGTAAACAGAGGGGGGAAATACTTGTGCTCTTCATCAATCATAAATTCTTTGAAATTCATTTGAAGGTTTTAATTGTTTACAGATAACAATTAGAACCCAGTTAATGAAATATCAAAGAATGAGTAGTAATTAATTCCTGGCCCATCAGCCCACTCTGGAGGCTGGTAGAGGGCACTGCATTTAGACACGCAGCTTGTTGCTTTCATTGCACCCACTTGTCTGATGCTAAAATGAAAAGAGGAAGGACACATATCAAAGATTTTTTATTGTGAACCGGGTATAGGATTTAAATAAACTTTGAAATGTGGTTTACAAGATATTAAAAACAGAGGTGGCAGAGATAAACATTGTAGCTGAGCTCTAGTATGATTGGCAGAGGGAGAGAAATAATGCAAAAGTAAATTCACTATACCTAATTTTGAGTCTAAGAGATCAACATATGACAATGAATTTGGAATATTTATCAGGATAGGATAGAAGATATAAGCTGCAAACCCTCTGCTTAATGGAAGTCAGACATTAAAAATGTATGTGTGACTCTGACCTTTTCACTCTATTCAGTGTCATTAATCCTACAACTGCTGTAGTTGGGTTTTGGAGGCAGAAACAAAGCACAAAATTGAGCACAACATCTCACCAGAGACTGCAGAAATAAACTTCATTTCTTAATTAATTGGAATAATCCTAATTTGTGAGTCAGGAAACACCAGGTATACTTGATTACCTATGGCTGGAGTCACAGCTCTAATCTGCAAAAATGAGACTGCAATTATGAAAAGAGCTCATCTCTGCCAAAGTCTCTCAAAGACCGAGTTAAACTTTTGTGCTTAATGAATTTATATCTTCCAAGGTTTTGTATTCACAGTGAATTTGCTAGACTATAAGTAGACTGTTGTAGGATTCGTCAGCCTAAAAGAAGTAACACACAACAAAGGAATAGTTGTAATTGGGAAGCCTCAGTATAAGTATGGAGGGACATCTCAGGCTGTGAACAGGCACTCGTAGGTAATTGGTTTCTTGTTAAGTGTACCCCGAGTACTCTCCTTCACTCTTTTCCCAGTTATTCATCAGCACACTGGTTTCATTAGGATTGAGGTACTAAGAAGTAGAGCTCTTACCAGGGATCTCTTCATTATCGTTGGCCAGCAGACAAGTAACACACTCTCACTCTCACTTCTCACACGTTAATTACCGGCACTATCATCTCATCGCCGAGAGAGAGGCAAAGAGAAGCAATAGAGAGGAAGAGGTTGGGAAGACAGTATGATTGAGAATGCAGGGGCTTGTCAAATGAGAAAAAAAATGATTGAAAAGGTTTTTGAAAAGAGAGGGAGGATGTGACAGCCACAGGCGATGTAAACAAAGGACTTTGCTAAACCGGTGCTATATTTGAAAAGGAATGCCAGCAAGAAAGACAGTTTGTGATTCATTCGACAATTGATGCTGCCATTTACTTTCTGCGCCACCCACTATCTATCTGCTTGGGTCTTGCGAATACTGTGGCTTAATGCTTGTTCTCTGATATACACACTCGAGTGACAAGGCACTTATCATAAACAGAATTTATTATTGCACTTAACATCTTTTCCTGTCAGACTAGTTATGATGAGTCCCAACAGCCATGACGGATAAAAATGTCACAATACTGGCTACAAGGGGGGACATTTATTGCAATAAAATTGCGACTGCAAGTATTGACTCCCAGTGAGCTCCAGAATGAGGACAGCTGAAAAGATGTGACTGAGAGCCTCACGTGCATTATCTATGGCTGCAGAGACTGTTTGTGTAATAGACCTCATGAAGATGAATGTATGTCGCCAAAATGGAACTTCCATGAAAAATACAGTACTACATCCCGGTGATGGTTATTTTGTATTTTATGAATTTAACCTTTAAAGATGCAGTAATCTGCAATTTGACTCTTGGTAAGTGACTCTCAATGTAGCCACTCCTTGCTCTTAAAAAGGAGACTGTGAAAACTGATTGTTTGCACCTAAGCCCTTTTTTTACACTAAGATTCCCCAGTTTCCACTCAGGCATCACAAAAGAGCTTAGTGGGTTGACAGGCAGGGCCAGGCTTCCGATCTCTCTGTCAGAGTGGTCGAGATCATTTCATGGAAGCCTCCCTATTGTACAAGCCTTCAAAGTATCTGCAGTTTTGCTGCATTTTTTATTTTAATCAGGGAAGAATTTTCTGCCTGAATTTTTTTCAGCTTGATTAAATTTTTGATCATTATGGGTTTGTTTATTGAGCTATTTCATTATTCAACAAAGGTCAAATGAACTGGAGTTGTGAATGTTGATGATTTATTTATTTTCAATGATGTCCAACTGTAAAATGACTGCGATGTAGCTCGATCTTACGTGGGGTAAAGTAAGAGAAATATATATAAATAAAAGGGAGAAATGGTCTTGAATTGTCCAATTGGCTGACATCAAAACCAAAAATGGTGTCAAAGATATAAAAGTGAGGAAAAGAAAAGGTGGGTTGAAAGGATTTCACGAGATTACTGTTTGCATTTTAAAATACATGAAGGGACAGCAATACAATTCACTATCTACAATATTAATCATCCTTATGTTCACCTCTGTTTTACCTTTTTTACCTCTGTGTGTGTGTGTGTGTGTGTGTGTGTGTGTGTGTGTGTGTGTGTGTGTGTGTGTGTGTGTGTGTGTTTGTGCGCGTGTACAAAATTAATCAACAAGATTCATGCTGTGTCCTTTTTTAAAGCATGGGTGAAATTTCTATATAAGATAAGATAATTGAAGTATCTAGAATTATCCACAGACTCCAGATATGATTCAACCAGATACCAACTAACACAATTTCTGGTACTCAGACTAATGTCCTCCAGGACAAAAGACCTGTTATATAAATGGAACTTGTAAAAACTGCAAACCCATCAGTAAACTATAGCTCAAGTGCCCAAAACTTGCAATCTTTCTCATGGATAGCTTGGAGAGGCCTCTGTGGTTGCATAAACCCCTGACAGCAGAGAAGGTGATGACACACATCAGACAAAAATCACATGTAACTCCTCATGTGAACATCCCCGTGACTGTCTTTTTGTCCCACATTCAGCTTTTTAATTACATAAATGCAATGCGCAAAAAGCCATTCACACAGACCGCCGGGATAAGAGTATAAAAGGAAAATGCGGAAAATACACTGCTCAGGATCATTTTGACTTGAGACAGAACAGCCTCAATCACGAAATCAGATAGAAAATTAGCGACAGAATAACAAGGGGCTCCTTTTTTGTTGCTGATTTTATGTATTTAATTATTTTTGGCATTTTAGGGTCATGCTGGCAAGCATCTCATGCGTATGATGCAAGGAGTCCGTTGCTGAGTTGTGCCCGGAGCTCCAGTTGACAAATAACTTGGATGAAGTGCGAGAGTGTTGACCTTTTGTATGTTTGGGTTTATATTGAGAAGTGTCCTTTGGGGGCTTCTTAACCATTTTATGTTTTGTCAGATCTTGAGATTTCATACATTATTATGCTGGATGACCATTCTGAATATTTAGGGTGCATAAACACATCTTTGGCCACTCTGTTGATGCAGACTAATTGTATGAGTGCACGGGTTTCGGAGAGTGTTTCCATCGAAGATAACTATTAAATAATGAAATCTGAAGACCAATTAAAAACGTTGCGGTGTCGAGACAACCGGCACTTTCTTTTCATCCCCAGTCTTTCAAGCAGGTATTATGGTATATTAAGTAACTATGAGATGAAGTGTTAAGATAGTTATATTTTCTGTAAATTAAACCTGTCAAAATCACACTTGATAGTATAATCTAAACTCAATGGGCTATCTTGTCCACAGCTTTTGACCTCACTCCAGATTTTCCTCTCATCCTTTCCGGCGGCATAAATCCAAAGCTTTAATTGTAATCTATCATTTGAGAGTTGAATCATCCTAATTTGGAAGTCATCCAACCAGGAGTTTGCTGAATGGAGGGGAACACTCAAGAGAGAAGTAATTTAAATGAGTTTGGATATGGTCTGCATCTCCTTGAGGCATGGAAAAGCTTCTCTTTTTCTGCCTGTCTCTATTTCTTTTATCACATCTCTCCTCATGGGTCCTCCAAATGTTACATTTGTTTTGTCGTCAGAGAGTTATGGCAAAATAAACAGACTCCTTGTATTTTACATAAGAATGGAGAATAGACGCCTGAATAAGACAAATCACTTCATCCTGTAATGTAGCGGATAGCTGTTTCCAAGGGAACGTGCCAGGTTTGTCATAATTTTTCTTCCTGCATATTGTGGTGTGGTTGAATGTGTGTCACACACACTATGCAGCTGCTCGGACCGACTGGTGAAGTTCTAGAAATTGAGCTGGGCCTTTTTAATCATCTCTTTTTGATGAAATGTATAGCCACAGACATGGAATCCCTCTGGCGAATGCTAAAGATAAATGCCCTACCAACTGCCAGTTGCCAATCTCTTTTGAATAATATAAGTAGAACACATTAATTGACCATAATATCATGCCACTGATGATAATGTTTAGGGGACTTACTGGTTTGAACTTTGAAAGACTTGGTCTCTTGAAGTCTTAATTCACTTGTACATTTAACTTTTTTTAACCCTAACTCCAAAACTCCAATATTTAGGTCACAATATAAGTATGGACACAATTTAAGGTTTGAGCATAAATTCACAATGTATAGGCTTTGACAATTTGACCCATTTTAGCCATAATTGTTCGACAGTCATGACAAGAACCTCAAGCGCCTGCATATGTTTTTAGTGCATGTTAATCACATAGAATAAGAAATACAAATATGCAAACATTTGTAGAGGCAATCACTTAAGTGCCACCCTAAGGTTGCCTGGCTTAGTTTTATCATCTTAGGAGCCGTTGGTATTTTAAGGTCTGTGCTATCGTCTGCTTTGGAGCTGTGGCTTAACAATTACAGTGGCCTACTTTTGCCCTGGAAGTTTCCCTCTCAGCCCACCGAATAACAATTTAACCAAGTTTTCTTTGTGTCTACTTCTGTGAAAGAGTAAAACGCAGACAGAGATAGTAAGCGAGAGCTGGAATGTGTATGCTCTGCAAAGGTCTGATAAGACGTGCATAATCACCCCGCTGTTAACCCAGAAGCCCCTGTCTGCTGGACACTGAACGCAGTGATGTTTCCTGCTACTGTAAGCTGCTGTTGTACTGAAATCTTGGCAAAGAAAAACATTCAATCCCATTCATTAGACTACACACATTTCTGAGTTAATTGACATTTAAAGTTACCCACAGGTGTAAGTTAGAAGTGCATTCCAAAACTCCCCTCTGTGACAGCAGATGCCATCAAATAGACCAGTTATAGCCACATGCAGTAGAGGCTTGACTTTGCAGCCACAGCATCTTCCCCCACACCTTGAGTGAGCCAACACCAGGCTGTGTAACTTAACCACATCATGGTGTACCAGTGAGTTGCAGGTTGGGGGGGCACTGATGGGCTGAGGGAGACCAGGCAGCCTTTAATAACATATTGATTGTAGAGACCTCATCAAACTGCTTTCCTCTGGTCCTTTTTTGTAATTTAGTTGGAAATGATATATCAGAAAAAGGCTCATCCAGACAGGCAGCCTTCACCATCTGGTAGAGGAGAGACCCCATCCCGTTGGTCCCCTGCCTTTAAATTTCATTAAAACCAGTCCTCCATCCAGTCATGGCCCTTTTTGCCCACAGGTCAAAGCGCCATATGGTGTTTTTGTTTGTGAATCAATAATTATTTCGCACTCTCATCTTCTGACATGTTGAAAGTGTTTATGACCTTGTTTTCACTGGGCATCCAGTCCATTCTTTATTGCATTATCATCACTGAAATCAGGTTCTTGAGATATTTAGTTTGTTATGAGAGTCTCAATATTGAAAATACCTTGCCATTTTTTAACATAATTTCATGTTGTGGGTAAATATTTATGACTTTCGGAATTCCTCTGCACTGAGAGAAGTATTTTGTCAGCTAATTGTCTGTTTTAATTATGCTAATATACAGATTATTATTCGCTTTTTTTATTTCCCCCCACCTTTCTCTCTTTCTCTCTATAATAATCACAAACCCATCTTGGTCAATATTCAGGTGCAACTTATCTTTTCATGATATTCCTGTTATCTGCTTGCTTCGCAATGCAGAGGAGAAAAAGGTTTCTCCACCTGGCAATATGAAATCTTCTCAATTACACGGTTTGGCTGCTGTTGGCTACAAGTCTGAGACGGACTCCTGTTTTGATTAAAAATGTAATCAAGAAGCTGTCTCTCATTCAGTGCTTACCTTTTGGCACATCCCTGTGGAGGACCTCAGAAAGCAGAGAAGGCTGATTAACTGCCTCTCCAACCTGTCTGAAAGTCACACCCCAATACACAAACAAACACACACACACACCCACATGCACACAGCCAAGCACACGCACGCACACATACACGTCTTTCTTTTAATCTGTCGATCTATCTGTCTATCTATCTATCTATCTATCTATCTATCTATCTATCTATCTATCTATCTATCTATCTATCTATCTATCTATCTATCTATCTATTTTGAGCGTATTTCTAAATTTCTATATCCAGAATTAGAACGATTTTTTGTAGCCTGGTGTGAATACCTGAAAGATTAAAAAAGGCAAAAATGTATAAATTAATTGATGTTCATAAAGAAAATGGCTGGATAGGAATCTTATAGTATTATAAACCCATACATTTGTTGCATTCTTACTCCCTAGTTTTGTGAAATAATGAATGACACTCACTCGACTGTGTGCCTGGGCTTGACTTCTAGTACTAGGCAGGTCAGAGTCGGCATCATGTTATCCACCCTCCACTGAACAAAAACAAAATATTCTCACAAAAGTTTGGAAAGCAGGCCCTTTTTTGGTTTTGTTTAGTTTTGGTCTGCACCACCTGAACAACAAGAAAAACATCATATGAGTCACAGAATTGTACTTTTCAATTCTGAAATCAATACTTTGATGTTTATTCCTCAATCTTTGCGTGGTATATTGAGTTTTTGCCATCAAACTTTGAAACAAAACACATCCACTTATGACTTGTTTTCAAATATATATCGATCTAATTCTTATTCCTTGAAAAGAAACAGGACCAAAAATAATGTCTCGTTAAATCTTGGAATTTATTTGGAATTTAAGTCTCTTCTTATTATTGGGTCTGACATTTTAATCAAATTGCCAAATAAATGTGCATTTCTATTTTTTGGTGATTGAGAGAGAAATGAACCAAATGTTTAGTACAACAATGGCTGAAAAGAGTTGGAAACCAATTCCCATTCAATATTAAACACAAAGCTCAAAACCATCAGGATCCGGTAACACAAATTATGTATTCACAATTATGAATGACGTACAACATGAACTACTGTTGGAGGAAAGGATTCTCCAAATCATAGAATGGCAGTAAAACCTGAGGGGAACAGTCGTGTCAAAAAACAAATGAAAAAAAAAGTCAGGACTAACACTAGTTTCAATTTACAGACAAATTGTTAACTGGCAGAACAGATATGATGTAAAGTTGAATACATGTGGGCCTCTCAATTCATCATCAAACAAATGTTGAAACAAATTGCTTGCCTGGGAAGGACATTAGCCGTACCCGAGAGCCGTATAAACAGTTTTGGAATGAAGGTGTTTCACATGCATGTTGATATTCTTGGTTTGGTTCATGATTTCAACATCTACTTACTCTGTCATTTTTTAAGTATGACTCAAGCTAAGTTGGTCGATAATTTCTTGACTAATCTTCAATTATCCAAGTTCATCAACATTTTACTGAAACACTTTTCTTCCTAAAAGTAAAAAAAATGGACAAATAAGATACCCAAAAGAAACAGGGTCATGGACTGGTTCATCCTCCAAATGTAATAGATTCACCTAAACTAATGAACAATGACACGTAGTTTTCCCCACTCAGTTGTGTGGTGAAAATCACTGTTCAGTGACAAAACAAAGAACATAGTTTTCCCAGCAAAATAGATTTATCAAAACCAAAGGAAGTTGTCATATAACTTTTCCAAGTTATATAGATTATTCTAAAAAGCGCTTGCAAATTGCCAAGTGTCCTGGTTTCCATTGCGCAGTAATTCAAAGATACTGGTTGTGGAGGGGCTTAAAGGGTCAAAGGTGTGGGGTCAGCACTCGGGTCCAAGGATTGTAGATATAGGTGTGGAGTTCCTTATCTTAATCTTGGGCACTTTTACGATAATCTCTAGATGGTCTGGTGGGTGTGAAGTTTGGAAATCTCTTTGATTTTATGTGCCAGCATTCCTCGGGGGAATTCAACAATGACCTGGTCTAATTGTTTTGAGGTTTGTGGTGTGTGATATGAAGCATGAGCGGACCAGATGAATCCTTGCTTAGCCACTGTTGTTCCCCGCCCACTGTTGTAAATATTACAATGTTATTCTTAAAACCTTTGATTAACCACCTACTCGGGGTGTAGCAATACCCTGTGGTGAAATACATCACGATTCAAAACTGAGGGTAATATCACCATAATAACATTTGCCCAGCAGACTAGAACCAGGACCTGGTTCAGACCCTAAAGTGCACTGGTCTTCATAAAAAGCAAAACTAAAGGATTTAACTTGAAGTATTGTTTTATCACAGTCCAGTGCTTAACTTTTGAGGGGTATGAATCTGACATCCATAAATTAGTCCTTTAATGTATTTCGAGTTGCATAACTATCTTGTAATAAAGCTGTTGGAGTTTACATATGTTTTTCCTTTCCAGAATCTCGAATGAAAAATAGAGTTTTGTTTCTCTTGTAAATTCCAGTATGAAGACTAGTTCTCCTTTTTATCATGAATGACTGCTTAGGCATAAGTCAGGATTTTGATAAATTCAAGCCTTCATTGACAGCCTCTAAGTGAGCTGACTAATACTGTCCAAAACATTACCTAGGGGCGGCATGGCGTAGGAGGTAGAGTGATTGTCCTTGGAACCGAACATTCCTGGTTTGATTCCTGGCTCCTCCGAATTTGTGTCGAGGTGTTGTTGAGCAAGACACTGAACCCTGGCACTGCTAGACAGCATGCCAACTGCTCATGATTTGTCCATAATGTGTTGAATGCAGAGAATAAATTTCCCTACCTGGATTAATAAAGTATGCATTATTAGTATTAAACATATTCTGAAAACGCAGTAATAGGTTGGTTGAAAATGTCATAACCATTGCTGTATGGTGTCTGTGGTGGAGTTTTTCTGGCTTGGCTGCCTGGGATCAAGTTGTTAAGGTGTTGGACAACAAACTTGTGCTTTGTATGGCCGATCTTTGAGCCTTAAATGGCCAGGCAGATGGCTGAAACTACCAATTGATCCCTGAAAGGCTTCTCTGCAGCTTTCCTGAGGAGCCCATTAAAGTCGGAAGGCAGACCAACTGTCCCAACTCCAGACAGCGTGTTGATAGCCATGGCAAAGCACTGACAGACTGTGCCATTTTAACGTTGATAATTCTTCAGACCTGCACGGACTCCCTGAAATCAGTGGCAATACATTTCTTCCTTAATGAGCCTCCACATGCGGTCTGTGTTGAAGAAGTCAGTTAACTAACTGTGACATGTTAGTCTATAGAGTGTGATTGTGTTTAGTGTTTATCTGCCGCTCCCACATGTTTCAGCCTTGTGCGCTAACTGACCCGCGAAAACGTATTTTCTATTCTGCACATTCCTGGGTATTGTTATATGAAGCCCTTAGTACAACTCAGAGATCCCCATTATGACCACAACGAAATAAGATGCCAAGTGATTAAATCTATTCAGCATGCAGTAGTTTTTGTACCCTTTTTTTCCCCCCGAAGGGCATGAGTCAGTCCCTGTCTGGCATTTGGATCTGTACTGTAACACATGCTAGAAATCCAAAATCAACTGAGGAAGACCAGACCAAACCACAGAGCAATTGTAACAGTTACAAAACAGAATTATGACTGAATGATTACACATAGCTGACTTTTTTTTTTCCTTTTTTGTGGGACCAGACATTTAAAATATATTAAGGAAATGTGCATGGTTGAAATAACAAGTCTAATTCATACCTAGGAAATATACTGTATCATTGAATTAGCCAACCTGAAACTCTGGCATGTTTACTTCATAGTCAGATGTATTTTAATGAATAGGGGTCACTCTGTTCGGAGTAGTCTCAAAGACTCAAAGATGTTATTGGTTAGTTTAAGAGCACTCTATTTACCTTTTATAAAAAATGTCAGTATCCTGCTTTTGTAATTTTAACTTCATAATTTTTCCAACGTGTTTGGAACTGTGTTACAGACTCAGATCCTGGACAATGCTGTATTTTCGGTTTTGCACCTTGTTCTACTTATCTAAACGTGACATCCCTTCCCTCTTTTCTCGAGTATGTCTTCTGCTCTGCTTTAGGGCTGAGCTTTTGGTCTTAGTGTTTTCACCAGCTCTCAAGTATTGCCTTTCTCTCTGAATAAATATTCATCTCATTCCTTGTGTCCTATTCAGTCCTGTTACAAATAGTGCTTTGGTTAATAAGATAATTATTTTCCTTTAAAGTGCAGTTAGAAAAAACACCTAATACAAAATAGACAAATAGGATAATTTCATTGAAAGAATCTTAACCTTGGAAGACGCTGCATGTTCAAGCAGTGGACTGCTTCTTTATTGGCCACAAATCCCCATACAATGTAGTAAAACTTGCTTCCCACATCATTCATTTTATGATTGTATTATATTACTCTGTGACCATTTTTCTAGGCAGTATCATTGTACATTAGATTCTTTCCTTCATTGACCTTTTGCCCTCATTGACCTGGAACTTTAATAGGCCCTTATCTATCCCGCCCATTTTAGACCATGAGGAATAGTACTTTATGGTTTGTATTGATCATGAAGTGTATAAGTTGTTTATGACAACCAGTTGAAAATATGCATTGACACTTATTGAAGCCCTGATGACTCCACCGGTTGTTCATCTATTTATCTAGTTACTTGGTCAGGCTGACATGCCTAATAACATTTTATTTTAAACTTACTGACACTCATTCAGTAACACATTTCCAAAGAGAGATAAAAGGTTTTATACTATAAGAGGGTGCGCCTTTACTATGCAATATTTGGTGAATTGACTTTAATTAACATAATCAAAGACAGCAATTGATTTTTGCCTCATCTGATTACTCTCGTGGAAGTTATTAATACCTCAAGCACTTCTATCATAACTAATATACTGACAAGCCATCAGCATTCTTACCCATCAAGCCATTTTCCAGGAATGATGAATTCAGCCTCCTAACTGTTCAGATCTTCGTACATTTGCTATCACTATTAACTGAGACGTTGGGATAATAAAGCTCAGTGCAGAGTTAAATTAGTTTCGAAATTTTAATTTGTTGTTCATCATATTCTTGATAGTTCATTTATCACGTTTTCATCTTTCTGGCACTTTTGTATTTATCTGATACATTTTTTGTTTATTCTTGTTATTTCGTTTTTGAGTCTTAGTAGATCAGAACATAGGAAAGACTGATATGCAAAATATTCAATTTTGGTACTTGTGCTGTCATCTTCCAAACAAGTGGCATGGCAATCCATTTAAAGTAACAAATTGAAGGCAAGACATGAACTCTACATAATTTATTCTACAGTTCCTCTGATTTTGTTCTTGTCTTTCATTATTGTGCATAAGATGATAGGGTTTATCATTTTTATTTGATCAAACATGTGCACATCCATGTAATTGTTGCATAATAATATAATGTAAATTTATTTATTCTATTCAAATGCTATTGGCATCGCAAGGATCTTTCCTTCTTATTGATTGCATTGTAAGTTGACTGTCAGTTTTGTTTAATGACCTATCTATCACACCTACATATGACTCTTATCATCATACAGATGTAACTTGTGTAAGCAATTAAATTTATGAAACTCAAGGCAATGCTTTGGGTGAATTATTAAATTTTCTTGGACTAAAGATCTCCATTACGTCAATATTTTTATTTTATTTTATTCTGTTTCCATTTATTTAAATGCATTTTTCATATGGTCCTACTGATTTGTTTCATCTCATTTGCATTGCAGCTACATTTTCTCTTGTTGATTGGAAAAAGTCTTATTTTGAAATCTCAGGAATCACTATTTCACAACTGCTCAAAATTCAAGGGTGAGTGACTCATCCCTATGCAGCCATTTTCAAATTCTTCCTCCATTTTGATCTCATTAACCCACCTATAAAGTTTTGTGACTGCATCTAGAGCTTTCATGCTATCACAGTGATGATAGACAGAAATAAAATCAGACAGACACCAACCATTCTTCTCAGAAATGCTGCTGTGCAGTTCTTGACATGGGAGATCCCAAATTTTTCCCTCGACAAAAAATTGGAAAGGGTGAAAACAATGCCAGTCACGCATTCGTCATAGCTGTTGGTGAAGCCATAATTACAAAATGAATTGCTGTTCTGTCATGCACTTAAATTATACATCCTTAGTTTTCACTGAAAGCATGAAAATACTGATTCCGTAAAATTGGTGCTCACTATAAATGAACAAAATTTGTCGCTTGAAAACAATGTCATTTCACGGGAAGAACTCTGTATCATCCTGGTCAACATCACTGCAAAACTACTCAAAACATCACATTTTTAATGAATCACAGAAACACTGGAAAATAATTACAAGCACAGTGATGGATTTTGTGTTCCCTTAGTTGACTTTCCACTTGTGGCAAACAGCATCGCGGAGAGGAACAAAGCAAAACTATTTGTCTCTTTCAGTTCGAACAATGAGGTATGACGTATGTAAGACAAAAATTCTTTGGCCTCCCTATTCTGTCCAGTCGGGAGGGAAGGACCAATGGACCTCGCCAGTTACGGAATGACATTAGCTCCGCATGCACTCAGATAAGATTCTTTCAGCCATTCGTGGTGGCCGGAGGCTCCACCAGACAGAAGCAAACTAATACAAGCCTGTGGATAAAAGAAAATCTGATTCCTGCCTGACTGATGGAGTAAGGGCTTTTCCTGGCACTCATAACAGAGAGGGCTTTCAGAGGAAATACCAACCATCAATCATAATCCTCAGAACACTGAGAGGCTTAATTAATGGCGACCTTATGTGTGAATGTGAGCACTCCTTCACTGTCTCTGTGTGAATTTTTATTTTTGTGCTTAAAAGCATAAACAAGTGATAAGGTGTTTCAAACTATGTATTCATGCCACGCCGCCCAAAGGAACGCAGTGAAGTCTAATCTTTGGCACGAGGAATGTTGCAGTGACATGTAAACAAAAAAAGAAATCCTCACCACCTGATTTTCCAAGACAGTGTTGCCCCGTCGTTTGATTTCATAAGTTAGGACAGGGGATTCACGAGAGTCCCTCTCAAGGTGGCTGGTTCCAGGGGCACCAAAGGTTCTATTGCTGTCTTCAGTCCACTGCACTCTCCATAACCTTCTGATAATGCTGCTGTATGTGCATCGCTGCACACACCGATGTGACCAGGTTTCAGCCCTGTTTCAAGGCCTATCAAAAACCAGCACAGGCATATTCAGCTTAGTGCATGCTGGCATACCACGGGGTCTGTGCTGGTCTCTATTGAACACAATCAAGACTTGCTTATGTGATTTTGCTTGAATGTAGCTGACACGTAGCCCAGGCTAATATATCAGAAGTGTCTGGGATGATCAAAATCTTTAACTCTTTCCCCAACCAGTCTGTTTCCTATGAAAGGCCTATCGAGATGCCATTCAAAGCTTAGAATGTGACAGCTTCTTCTGGCAAAGGACGTAACTTTGTGTTAAAGCTAAGTTAAAGCAACATTCGTGTAGATTCTGTCAGTGACACAGTATTACCTTTTTTTTCATTACCTTTGGGGTTATGGGTTTGTCTTGATAAATAGCATTTATAAAGTGCCATCATTAATTATTTTCCCAATATTGATACAGGTAAGTGCCCATGTAAAATTATAACAGTCACAATGAAGAGACACATCAGTGTTCCATGCTCACATGAGAGAATTGTTAACTCACAGGAAGCCATAATGATACATAATGGGGAGTCATTTGTCTGTCTTCTTCTTTTTTTTCCCAGATTCATAACCCTGTGGCCTCCAGTCAAGAGGATAATGAAGAACAAAAGGCAGACTCGCCCAACTGCTCTGCCTTTCATCTTGCGCTGCTGAAACACCCAGATGCCCCTCATAATTCCTCAAGTGAGTCAATTCTAATTCTAAATTCTGTTTTTTCTCCTTTAACTGTTGTTGGCAAAGTTGTTTGATCATATATATTGCACATCCTTGACACTCTATCATTGAGTTTGCTTGTTTTGTGTTTTCTGCATGGGCCATCAAATTAAATGAAGCCATGTGACTTGGATGGATGGATGGATGTGTGAATGGATGGATGCATGGATGGAAGGATGGGTGGAACGATGGACTCATGGCTTGCTAATCATTTTTGGCCATTTTGATGGAAGTTAAAGAGTGCTTACATAAGCTGACAATGAAAAAAAACAAATCTATACAAGCTCTGGTCTCAATTTGAAGGCAAATGCTTGTCGCATGTAAAGTTGCACGTGTTGCATGTATATATGGGCATGTAAAAGTGAGTTGGTGTTACCTGAAACCTCACAGTCCTAGAGAAAACAGGCTCTGACATATTACTCTTATAATGCATCCCAGCTGTGCTCACAAACAGGCAAGACATCAACTGTGTAAAATCACTGTTTAAATAATTGCATAAAGTGAAAGTGTAGTGGTCAGTGGACATCTGTCCCAATTTGAGAATCAGGCTCAGAATAATGCTTCTTTTAATCAAAACTGAGTAGATAGTCAGATCTCAACTGAAACGTGGAGCCAAGGTGAGTCAAGTTTTATTCCCGAAAACGAATGTCAAGGGGTTGAAATTGAAATGCACTTTTGCTTTACTGTCTTCTTTATCCCTGCTATATGCTTTTCCTTAAATGCTAAATGGCTCTTTGATTTGTGTTCTATGATTGATAAGTATATAACTCGATATAAGTATTCTGTATCTTGAAAATAGAATTACTGTCAACTGTGGGTAGTGACCCATCATAAGTTTCTGAGACAACCATCGGGCCCCTTTCGCATGAACGCCTGCACCGTCTCCACCACAAGCTAACCTGGGATTAGCTCAAATGAAAAACACATTGCCGAGCACAGAGTCCCAGGCCTGAGCTCAGTTTGTTGCCATAATCAGTTCTGTTTCGACAGTGTGGTCTCACTGGATTGGCTGCAGCACTTTGCGCTGTATAATTCAAATAATTAGTGGATCTTGAAGGCAATTAACCACAGAGACAAGGTGAAGCACAGCAATTATTACAAATAAGGCAATTATCACCATTCCCAAATTCTACAGGGGAAAAAATGCAGCCCTTAGTATTTAGCAACTTGATAATCCTGAGAGATAGATATTGATAGTAAAAGGTTGGAGACTGGAGGAGGGCAATGGAGGCATAGAGGCGATGTTCATTTTAGAATTATGTCACAATGTTACACTATTATTAAGAATTCCATTTTTAACCAGAATACATTGTGTTGTATGTGTGTATGTGTGTGTGTGTGTGTGTGTGTGTGTGTGTGTGTGTGTGTGTGTGTGTGTGTGTGTGTGTGTGTGTGTGTGTGTGTGTGTGTGTGTGTGTGTGTGTGTGTGTGTGTGTGTTATTTCTGCCATGTGTTTGGTTTTTGTTGTTGCTTGTTTTAGGTTTTTTTTCTGCTCTGTCTCCTCTTGAATAGATTAGAAAAATTTATTTCTCACTGCAACGTGGCCTCGACTGGAATGACTCATTCCACATTCGCAGCAATGGATGTTTGAGGGTCAGAGGCAAAAAAACAATTTAAAAAGTGCAACAACTCTATACAAGACACTTGAAATCATGTTTTATAAACATGAAAGGGCATCTCAGAGAAGGGGTTCATCAAGTGAGGGGAAAAATTGGGGCATTGCAAAATACCAGTGTGGTGTTCGTGAGATCATTCTCAAATATCCGATTGTAGCCCCTGTGATAGAGGATGAATCTTTTTAGATGGTCTGTTATATTTGTTTTTGGCAAAAGCCACAATTAAATTTGTTAAGATAGTTTCAATTCAGCACACATTATTTATTTCCCGCCATAATTATATATATATTTGGAATAAATGTAATGAATTATTCTAAAATCAGGATTTTTTCAGAATTTCCTCTGGAAGAAAACCCTTGGAGGTTCTCTTGTATTGTCTGTCATACTGGAGATTCCAACAGGGCACCATCATGTCTTTTAAACATTTTAAATACCCCTGTTACACCAATATTGTTATCCCCTTCTGAGTCCCACCCAATTGTTCCTATTCAACACAGTTACATTATCCTTCGCTTGTGTTCCCATTTCTTACTTTACAGCTGCAGGATCTGCTTTATCATTCTGTCTTTACTGTCATGCGATTTCTGGGGGTTTTGAGGTATAACAGATCTCATTAAATTGGTCTCAGGTGGACTGGCAGAAAGCCCCTCAAACAATGTCACACGAACCCATTCAAGCTATTCAAGTCAAACTATGTCCTTCATTCTGGAGGGGCGCACAGCTATCATAAGTGCACAAACTGTACAAAAACAACATATGCTTGAAAAGAAAATATGAAGAAACCCAAACACGTTCCACATATGTGTATCTGTTGGCAATGTCTCCTTTTCAATTTAAGGTTTTGATTTTCCTTCTTGAATCAGACCCTCAAAACCCGTTCAAGTATAGTCATGGACCATTCTGAGTCATTATGCCTGTCTGTATTAACAGTAGGAGCATCACTTTCTGAACGGTACCTGAGTGTCTGTTTAATGTGTGCACATGTGGTATTTTTTGCCAGAACTCACAAAAATAATTCTTCATGCTGTGAAAAGGTTTAATAGCTACTTGAAAAAGTGGTCCAACAGACACTGAGCCCTTGGGAGAAGGGATATTTATTGAATAAAACTGCAGACACATAATGTGAAAACATGAGTGAAGTCAACAGGAAAGTGTGATTCTGTGCCAGGGAATTGATAGAGTCATGAGTGATCGGAAAAAGGTTGGGCTAATCAGGAGAAAATGTGTCCGAAAATAACTTTTAAGAAAGCAAATGAAATACAAACAAGAAGATGTCTTAACAGAAAAAGTTCCAAAACTAACCTATTTAGAAGAAGCTGAAGAGACAGGATTGTTTGCATGTGTACTCCATTCACGAAGGTTCGAGATGAGGAGCTACAGAGCAGACTGTGTGTATGTGTGTGTGTTTGTTTGTTCATTCTGTTTGTTACATGTTCCAAAAATGGCCTTGCCCTCATGATGAAAGTATTTTAGACAATCTCGGCAAAACCAATTCAAATACCTTTTCTTCCATAGCTAATATTCTGTGGAACAAATTTCTCAGCAGGAAGTAGAAAAGAAACAGAATGAGAAAAAAGGAATGATAAGGTAAGTCAAAAACCAAAGCTTTTTTTATTGAGAGGATACTTTGAGAGGATATGTTGCTGTTGCTTTGCTATCTGACAGTCTCTGCTCTTCTTTTCTCCTCTCCTGCTCTCCAGGGGCCGACCCTGTGGCGCTCGCTGACAGGCCCCTCCTTCCATAATCTCTGGCTTCCGTTATTTCCTTCCTCTGAACAAGCTTGGGTCAAATCCACTTCACAAATGTACTTGTGAGCTGCCGCAAGCTAGACATTTCATCTTTTTCATTCACCGATTAAGACTTTGTTTATTATTAACACAACTGCAACCAGAGATTTTCATTGATTAACTATCACAAAATTGTTCATTCCCGAATACAAAAGGGCCACTTATACACAGTGGGGGGACATCTAGTCAGAGTTGTGGAGATTCTGCAGTGAATTTCCCTCCCCCTGCCTCCGCAAAGCGAGCCACTGCAGGCGGAGGCAGAAAGCTTCTTTAGCTGGGGTGTGAACTTCTTTTGGTTTGGAGGTGGAGAGCTAATGCGGCTGAGATAAGAATCGCAGTCACATCATAAGCCTTGCATGTTAAAACAAAGTGAGAGTCAAAATATGTAATCTCTGACCTACTTCAAAATAATTACATTGCTGTATTTTGATGAAAATAAAAGTAAATCACTACACGAACACAGGGAAAAAAAGAAGCAAGGAAATTTAAGGACAGAGATGTTTTTTCTTTTGCTATACTGTATTGATATGTGTTTTCTACAAACATCAATTATGTGGTTGGGTTGATGGATCAGTGACTGTCATCGGAATTTAAATAATTGCATAATTTTGCTAAGGGAACCTCTTTAATTTTGAAGTGATGACTGACTGGTTTAGTGTCGTGACGTGAGAATTTAGAAAAAGAAAACGTAACATACATTTGTATTTGTGCTTCCTGGGCATCGACCCAGGTTTACTTAATCCCCAGAATGCTAACTGGAGAAATCAGCCCACACTCTGTTGTCTGTGAAATTAAATTCTTCAAGAATCTGTTGTTGCCTGGGGAATAAAATTATTTTCGTGAATTATTTCTTCTTCTTCTCCCATAATTGTCAAATTATATTAGAGTGGGACAATAAAACTCTCAAAAAGTAATAGTGAAACTTTTGCAAAAACTGCAGGGCAGAGTTTTTTCTGGTCTTGTCACTGTTTAAGTGATTATTGGGTTGATGCCAAACCTAAAAAAGCCCTCACTGTGGACGGATTACATAATTTCCTGAGGCATTCCCTGCACGTATCCTCTATCACATCCTCATCTTGCCCTTTGAGTGGCCTGAAATTTACAGGCTCACGTATTTAAAGTGTTTGCTTTTACTGCTTCCATCCTGCTGTTTCCAGTGTGTTGGGCAATTTCAACAGGATTCAACCTGGAGTTCTCATATCACACTGTAAATTTACGTTTGCAAGTTCATAAAAGTCATTAGTAGAAGGCATTTTATGAACTGCTTCATATCGCTTTGGAACATTTTGTGCCATCCGTCAATTTCCGATCTAAAAACAAAGTATCCATGTAGTTAATCGGATGAGTAACTTAATGACTGCACTATGAGGACTGCTTAAAACAGAAGGTGGGTTAATGCTCCTGTTTGTCAAAGTTTAATGTCCAACAGAGATTCATACGAGTATAGACTTGTTACGGTTTTCTGATATTGGGACAGAAGACATTTTTGCCTTTTGGAGTTTGTTTTTTTTTGGGGGGGGGGGGTAACCAGTTTATGCAGCAATTTCTGTCCAACCTTGCTCTGCTATTTAATGATATGATTTGTTTGCATATAAGTAAGTAGTTTGGTTAAACATGATGAATTCTATTTCAGCACAGCGAAGAACTTGTAATTGCCACGCTTTTCTGTTGCACCAGCACTGCTTTTCTCATTTAGGGAGGTACAGATGCACAATATTCTAATTCATGTTGTAAAGTCAGTGGTCAAGACTGCTTAATCCTCATATTGATAAAAAAAAAAGAAGAAAGGATTGAGAGCAGAATAGTCAAAATGAAGATAATAGAAAAACACCAGAAATTATACCCTCTCTGTCTTTGGGATTTTGCAGACGTCATACAGTAATCTGTATAGGGTTTTTGTTCTATATCAACAGCCTTGTGTACTTGCACCGGATCTGTAAATGATAATTAGCTTTACCATGATGCATGTAATGAAAGGTTATATTTGGAACGTTCAAAGCTCTGGATTGATAGGGAGAAGCAGATATTGGTGGAGAAAAAGAAATGAGTACTGTGAAAGGATTCAATCCTACCACTGTTTAAAGTAAAGCCTTGCAGCAGGTCGTATGCAACACCATGGACACCCTTACAAGAGCAGACTTTTAGTTCATCTGCGTTAAATTGACCAGACATGCTTCTTCTGTTGACACACCTTATGACTACTTAATTTCTTGTCTTGTGTTTTTATCGTATATCTCACAGGTACAGACAACTACACATGCACAAACAGCACATAATCCATATTCATGCCCTTTTCTATTAATTTTGTTCACTTTAGGCTTGAAAGACACCAAATAAATCCCAGTCATTCACCTTTCATATCAAGAAAAAGCATTCAACCGTTTTTGCATGAAGATATAAACCCTACAAAGAGAATAGATAATCTTAAAAAGCACACTGGCTATTCCATGTGAAACAAGCGCTTCAAAAACACCAATTGCTTTTTCTTTCCTGAGTTGAAAAGCTCAAAGAGTGACAATGAAAAGAAATGAACTAGTGGTTGGACCATATCCAGTGTTTACAGGTGTGAAGGAGAATCCATCCTGTTATGACCGTGGCTGCCAGCAGTGCTCTGCTGCGACTCCATCCATCACCACAGTCACAGGGTAATGATGGAAGCGAGCCCAGGTATTGTATCCTCTTCCTTGGTACTCCCAGTGACCGACAGCACAGACTGACCATATTTCCAAAATTATGAAATCTCACCACTGCATTCTCTTTTTCTTCTTTCAGTTACCTTCTAAAAGATCAACATCCTTTCCAAAGCATGAAAAACATTTCTCTTTTTTCTTTTGTTTTGTTATTGGGGCAAAATGTGGTTATATGTTCGGATGTCCCCAGCAGTCACAGTGAACTCATTTAGCAAGTTTCCGTTTTTTTTCAGTTTTTTTTTTTTTGTGTCTTGTGGTGCTTTGGATCTTCTCCCAAGGGAAAAGCATGAGGTGTAAACAAGAAGAGTCTAATATAATTAGCTTCTGTGGGTAAACATTATTTCAAAAAATCTTCCTGCAGAGGTACCACAGAACCAAGTAATAAGACATGGGTTTCACACCTGGACTTACAAGTCTGAGTGACCTACTGTGTATAGATGGGACCTCTATATGACTCTAGTTTGCAGTAATTCCCCCTGCCGTCCCTTGAATGAATCCGAACTCTGTGTTTTAGCACTTTAACTACAAGTACATTCACACACACTGTTGAATTTTAGCAGGAAAGTAATATCCTTTTTGTACTTTGTTGTTGGAGTTAAAACTTATCCTGGCTGCATACTTGTTGAAATTCTGCCTTGGAGTCTGATGTGGCAGTTTCATTTTAAGCATGTAAATACACACACATATTAGTCCAGTATTTCAAATACTCTTTTCGTTATTTGAGTAGATGAATTTGAACAAATTGAAATGTACATACGTTCATGACTAATCACATACAAGGGCCTAGTATCTCGATAATATGATGAGTTGATTAATTTTTGACTTGATGGCCTGTTTTTTGTTGTCATTTATTCAGGACTTTTCTCATTTCTCTTTGTCTGTTTTGTTGAGGGCAATGGAACTGAATAATATAGATCTTCTGGTTTCGCAGTGCCAAAATATTACGTTTCTAAGGATTCATTTGCAATGTTAATCTCTACAAATGAAGCCTGATACAACAAGCAGATTAGCAGGCTTTAATACTGTATGAGCATTGTTACGTGCAGATTTGACTTTAGCTTGGTTTGGCGAGGGAAGAAAAGGTTTTAAATGTTTGTAGATTATCTTGAATAATAGGGTCAAAATTTCAAGAACGTTTTTGTGATTCATATTATTTTTTCCGACTGCAGGTTTTTTGGGGAGGCCTAAAGCACCATGAGATCTCTCAACAGTCAATATCTAGAAATTCAAGTCACAGCACAATGTTCGAGATAAGCATGTAGTACTGCAGGCAACAAATAAAAAGATTCATTTTGTATTAGGGGTGAAACCGATTTTAAAAGCGAGTGAGTTTTGAGTAACTAAAAATATAGGAGACAACAGATCTGCTTGAACCTCAGTCCCTTTGTATCAGATGACTATTTATCCTTTAAACAGAAATCAATACCTAAGTGAGTGCTCCCAATTGAATTCTAGCAACCACATCCAGCAAGTGAAGGATTTCGAGACCAGAACAGGGTTTGAAAATACTTGTGGATGTTTGATAAAACCACAACAGCAGTATCCATTGGTGTGTGTGTGTATATATATATATATATATATATATATATATATTAAAAGAACATGGCGTGAGCAGGTGAATGATGTATAGAATGGAATTTGATCAATGGATCACATTACCTCAGACCTTCAAACTACATAAACATGATGTATAATCAGATTTATGATTTACCGAATAATACAAAGTGTATGTTGGGATCCGGCTGCTACTGCTTGACAAGCAGCAGCCGTGCAGGCATGAACTCCAGCAGGTGCGAGTCATTAAGCCTTGTCGGCCTGAGAATAAGAGGAGCCGTTTTGCTGGCCCTTCGGAGATAGATTGTTGCCACTCACACCCTCCCTTACATCTCGCCCTTCCTCTCAAGTTCCAGCGCCGTCCTGCCTGGCCTCCCGGGACCGACCTCGCCTCTCAGTGTCCCTCGGCTCCAGAGACAACCCGGACCCAGCACAGCCCTCACTTTCTGATTAAATCCTGAAACACCTTATCTCCTGGGAGTGTCCTTGCATTTGGGTCAGATCTCTGCATATATCATGACAGTGTATCTGACAATTTATTAGCGTATTGATTGAAAAAGAGACCAATGGTGGGGTGACAGGCGACTCTTCTTCAAATGAATATATTCAACATATCAGCTCTCAAAAGCGGTTGTTGCTCTGCCTGTCAGTGTTTGTTCCTTGGTCTCGGTCATCGATTAAACCTCCCTTTACCCTTCAGAACTCAATCACTTAGACTATATACGCTTGTTTTGCGTGAAGAAGACAAAAAAAGCTTTGAAGTAATTTTTTGTTTAATGCATTTTTTCTATACATATCTGTCATCTTGTTGCAACACAATTACACACCAATACTCTTCCGAGAGAGAGAGAAAGAGATACAACTGGGTTCACTTCAGACATGTTTGCGCACAACGAAGTGGAATATAGTGTGACACACCATCAAGGACTGTAAACAACTACAGCATTCTCTCTTTTCTATTTTATTTTTAAATCAACAAATATTGTTTGCCTTTTTTTTTCTTTGAGTGCCACGACGGTAAACAGTTGGATATGATATTTAGCCTGTCTGGTGCAACAGAGAGGCGGACATCAGCGACGGCGTGAGGCGGAGGTTTCAGCACCTTGGACAGCTCCCCGCGCCACAGTCCCCTGGTCACACCCGCTTCAGTGCACGGATTCGTTCAGACTGTGTTCACTGGGTGAACTGCGGCTCATGTTGGACAAGCTCGCCATCAGCGACTTGACTTTGTGCGCGTAATAGTTCCTCAGGTTGACGGAGGGCACCTCCTTTATGTCCTCGTCGAAATCGCAGCTTCGCATCGCGATCTCCAGCTGCTTCTGTCTCTTGTAGAAGAGGGAGAATTTGTTGAATATGAGCGTGATCGGAAGCACAACGACTAAGATTCCCGCCAGGATGCACGCCGAGGCGGTCAGCTTACCGGCTATGGACAGTGGGACCACGTCTCCGTAGCCCACGGTGGTCATGCTGACGGTGGCCCACCACCAACATGCCGGGATGGTGGACAGATCCGGGCTGTCGTCTTTCTCTACCGTGTAGGCCATGACGGAGAAGAACGACACCCCGACGGCCAGGTAGAGGAGCAGGAGGCCCACTTCTTTGTAGCTGTTCCTGAGGGTGGCCCCCAGGGAGCGCAGCCCCGTGGAGTGGCGGGCCAACTTCAGGATGCGGAAAATCCTCATGAGCCGCAGCACTTGCGCGACGCGTCCCAGGTTGGCCAGCGCCGGGCTGCTCTTCACCACCAGGTTTATGAGCAACGTCAGGTAGAAGGGCAGGATGGACACCAGATCGATGAGGTTCAACGGGTGCTCGAAGAAATGCAGAAGGTCCGGAGCTACGACGAACCTGGCGAGCAGCTCCAGGGTGAACCAGCCGATGCCGAAGTGCTCCACGGTCTCGAAACGGGGGTCCTCCGTGGGTCGGCCCTCGTTGTCCAGCAGGCTGAACTCGCCCATGCTGTTCATGCACATAGTGGCGATGGAGCCGAGCACGACCAGGATGGAGAGGACGCTGATGACGCGGCTGGCCACCGAGTAGCCGGGGTTGTCCAGCATCAGCCAGACGCGCCTCCGCGCGCTCCCGAGGACTTGCTTGTCAAACTTGGTGGCGTCGTTGTAAAACTCCAGCAACTCGTCAAAGGAGGATGTCGTGCTCCCCTCGTCGCTGCGATCGTCCCAGTCCTCCCGGTCCTGGTCCTGGTCCTGGTCCATCTTCCGACAGTGGTACGTGCTGCTGCAGCAGGAGTCGATGAAGAACTCGTTGATGCCCCAGTACTCGATCTCCTGGCTGAAGGAGAAGATGCACAACTCGGCCATGACGTGCAAGCGCCCCGTGTTGTAGAAATTCAAGACGTAGGGGAAGAGCGCCGGGTTCCGGTCGAAGTAGAACTCCTTCTCCGTGTCGTCGTAGTCGTCGCACAGCTCCAGGATGGACTCCTTGGACTGGCAGCGGAGGAGGCGGGCCAGCCGGGTCTCTGGGAAGCGGGACAGCGTGTCGGACTGGAGGCGCCTCTTGAAGCCGCCGACGTTAATGCAGATGGCAGCGGCGTCGTCGTCGTCGTCCACGGGAGCCCCCCCCCCCGACTCCCCGAGGACCTGACCTGTCATCGTCTGGAGACACGGAGAGGAGAAGACGGACACGCGCCCACGCACGGAAACAGAGAGCGGGGCTGTTGGGATCAAAGCCTACGTGAGGCGCACCGATGGAGACGAGAGATGCGCTTCCAGGAAACACCAAGTGAGATGGGGAAATAATAACGATGATAATAATAATAATAATAATGGGGATTTGTTTTAACCTCCATGTTAAAACACGCTTCTTTCCTTTTACTAACTAACTAAGACCGCGGATAATCAGAGCGCGTTAAGATAAATAAAATACTTTTTATCAAGCGAGCGGGTCACTGAAGCCTCCCGCGGGGCTCTTCATCCTCCTCCCGTGGGACATGGTTGCGGGTGGGGGTGGGGGGTTGCGGGCAACTTGTGATCCTAGAATCCGGGACTCGGACCGACGCTCGCGGGGTGTGGGGGTTCGCCGCGATAGACGTTGGCACAGAAAACTACCACTTCCCCCCTCTACGCCCGACACGGTGTCCTCTCATCCTCACCCAGCTGCAGCAGCCGCGGGCTCTCGCATCCTCCTTCGTGCAGCGCAGGTTCACGTATAACGGTCAAAGCCGAGCGCCATCGGATGCGATACACGCCCTGGCAGCGGCTTTTGTTTAAGCAGGAGGGGGGATTCCTCTCTCTCTCCCTCTCTTGCTCTCGCTCTCTCTCTCTCTCTCTCTCTCTCTGTGTTGCTGCGCAGCAACACGTAGCATCCCCCTCCACCCATCCACCCACCCACCTACCTCCCCTGCACCACCCACCCGGACGCGTTTCAGCATCTCTGCTCTAAGGGGACCGGCGCAGAGAATCCAAACGATGGGGCGACGTAAGATATGACACCGGGGACTGAACAAATGACTAAATATAGCTCTCAGACGGGAGGCAGAGCCTCCTTCCACCAGGCTCCTTTGCCGTGGAACCATCTTCGAGTTGGACTCTTCTCAGTCTCAGACTTGAAGCGTACGTGGTCAGTTATCAGGCTGGTGTGGAACATCAGTGTATTCTACACCTTAAGGCCAGGGATCTCCCGTGGATGTTCTTTTCTGCCTGAACACACCATCCATCCATCCATTTTCGACCACTGAGTCTAAATTTAAGGTCGCAGGGGATGCTGGAGCTTATTCCAGCTGACATTGGGGTGCAGGCAGGGTACACCCTGCACTGGTTGTCAGTCAATCGCAGGGCCACATTTAGAGACAAACAACCCTTCACTCTCATTCACACATTGGGGGAATTTTTTTCCAATTAACCTTCTACATGTTCTGGGACTGTGGGAGGCAACAGGGAAACTCCACACAAAAAGGCTCCCTGTGGGAATCGAACCAGGGTCGTTCTTGCAATATTATGATAATTATTTATTTCAAATATTGACTAGTGCAGGATGTGTATGAGGCATGTATGAGCTGTGAGGCAGCAGTGAGTTGTGCTGTAGGTGGGAAGGAGAAATTCAAGGTGGATGTGAGAGTGCATCTGGGATCAGCTCTGAGCCCAGTCTTGTTTGAGGTGGTGATGGACAGACTGACAGATGAGGTAAAACAGGAATCTCCTAGGACTATGATGTTTGCAGATGACATTGTGATCTGTAGTGATAACAGGGAGCAGGTGGAGGGAAATCTCAAGAGGTGGAGGGAGGTATGCTCTGGAAATGAGAGGAATTAAGATTAGCCGCAGCAAGACAGAATACGTGTGTGAATGAGAGGGACTGAAGTGGAGCGATGAGGCTACAGGGAGTGGAGATAAATAAAGTGGTGGATTTGGAGTACTTAGGGTCAACAGTCCAGAGCAATGGAGATTGTAGAAAAGAGGTAAAGAAACACATTCAAGCTGGTTTGAACGGCTGGAGAAAAGTGTCAAGGGTAATGTGTGATAAAAGAGTATCAACCAGAATGAAAGACACATGTACAAGACAGTTGTGAGACCAGCGAGGCTGTATGGTTTAGAATCAGCGGCAATGAGGAAAAAGATGGGAAGCAGAGTTGAAGGTAGCAGAAATGAAGACTTTGAAGGTCTCTTTTGGAGTGAGAGGATGGGTAGTGTCAGGAATGAGTCCTGCAGAGGAACAGGATGTTAAATGTTAGATGTTTTGGAGATTTGCTGTTGCAACCCTTGAAGGGAGCAGCCGAAAGAGGAAAATAGATGAGCATTTCAGAATAATGATGAAAATGATCATTATTCATTCAAAAGTATAGGCTGTAGATATTATAGAACACGGTAAATCAACTGATTTGTCTCCATCTCCTAACCCCTCTTCTGCCCATGTACCCTGTTGATTTAGTTTTTCCCCTTCTCTTCTCCCAGCTCTTCCTCCCTCCTACCTCTCTGTGATGTGTATCATCTCGTATTTTCGTAACCGGAAGTGTAAAGTGTGACTTTAAGGAAACCAAGAGCTACCTCTGTCTCATTGGATCTAGATCTTTCCATCTTTGACTCGCCAAGCTTTTATCTATTCAAGTCAAACAACCTGATTTAACCATTTCTTTCACATTCCTTTGAGCTGCGGTCGCTCAATGTTGGTATACATCTCATGAAATTAATTTACACGCCAGACACAGATGTCATGAACAATCTGTAAATGATTTTTAATATCGTACTCAAAGAGATTTTGTGCCCTCTGCAGGTATCAGAGGTACAAACTCCAAAGCCAGAGAGAAAATTGCATTTGTGATTGAGGGCTGCGTGAATAAAAATTAAATTGATTGTCATTTAAAAAAAAAGTTGTTCTATCATACAATATGATCGTCATCTAGGCAGTTTCACAGGGACACAAGTAGTGAAGTGAATTATACAGCACGCCGAACACTGGATCCTTCGATATCTCACTGTGAATTCCTTTTGTCTGTCACTGATGTCATTGCAATAGTCTAACTCCTGGGGTCCTGAGCTCTGATAGCACCAGTTTGACTATTTGGACCCCATTAAACCTCATGGGAGTGATATTCAATGGCATAAACCAACTAATTTAATGAAATATATTTTAGAGACTTCTTTCATATAAGAGACTGGGAAGGCCAATTACTTGAAATGATATGTAAATGACTCTCAGGAACTTTTTTTTGGCAAAGTTGAGTATTGAGGCTGCACAGTCAAGAAAATTAATTAAGCACAACTGTGGTCCTTAGGCATTATTTAAGATATTACTTATTACTTATATGACTTATCCTTATATCACCTAAGTTGAGGTAAATTTCAAGCTTGAATTCATTTGATCAAGCCATTGTCTCTTGAAATTTTGTCCTGATGTATAACAGTTGCAATGCTAGTTGGAACGAATAGGAGCTTGTTCTTTTTCTTCGTCAGTGACGTTTTATGGCGACTGACATCCATGGACTTGCATTTCCTCCACCTTCAATTTTTACTGTCTCTTGGGACTTACAATTTCTGTTAAAATTTGCACTCAGTCCTCTACATTTGAACTAGTATTTATCCCACTTGCCCTGAAAACGCTGAATAGACATTTTATCCCCACGGAATTACCTTTATGCTCGGGGATACTTTCCACATTCTTCTGCCTGCATTATTCTGCACAACTTGTGCTTTCCAATGTATTTTCTTTTCCTTCACTTTTCCTTTTTTATTCCTGTGGCAAATGGCCAAACTCCTGGTAGTTATTATCAAGAAAGATCAATATATTATCTTTGTACTTTCATCCTCTATACCCATAATCTGCAGTGATTCAACATTCTAATGAGATTCTATTAGTGCATTAGATGCTAAGTAATGTCAAGCCTACAAATGGAGTTCCTGAGCCACCGTTGTGCTGAAGTTTTCCTGGTATGTTCTCAAAACGTTCACCTTTTGATCTGCCATCTCGCTAAAACTATTATTTTCTGCCTTTTTCAGAGCTTGAGTGTACATCTGTTTGGCCCGATGGCTCCTTCGTTCTCGTTCTGGGCTGTTTTATGGCAGTCATTCAAGTTATATGGTTTCTCAGAGTCCATTGCTGTCAGTTCCATAAAACAGGAAGCCATGAAGCCACAAGGGGAGGCAGCACATGGAGGAATGGAGGCCTGGGAGGCACAGAGGACGTTGCAATGTAGTAAGATGAAGGCTTAATAAAGTACTGCGAATGGTAATCGGAGATTTCACGGAAATTATTTGGACCAGGTGTGAAAGTGAGTTGAGGAATTTTAATACCTGTATTACACTGTTACTTACAGAGAACCACTCAACAGGTCAATGATATCATGGCAGTGGCACTGAAACATCGGAGTAAAGTATATCGGGGTAATGGAGTTGGTGTTCAACGGAGAAATCGGAAAAAGTTGGGCTTACTGCAGACCTGCAACTTGACATAGGCAGCAAACAAATTATTGGTTATTTCTGGAAAGAAATTATTTTTCTGAAGAAGACTCTTTTATGTCATTTACTGTGCAGTTATTTTTCAGAGGGCAAATCAACCCCTTTTCGATTGAGGCCTGATTTTCAATTCTTTCCGGGATGAAAGCACATTTTTGGCCAAAGACAAAAACGTACATAATCCCCAAACCATTTAATTTTATGTTTATGATTGTTTTATGCGTGTAAGTGTTGACATTGTCAGAATGAGGACCATTCAAGCCAAAATCAGATGCAAAAAACAGAATACCTCCCTCAAGGCTCATAAATGTTTTCTTTAATAAATGTATCTAAAAATTTTCAGTCTCTGAAGCAAATTTTGATTTCAGGTTTATATTTTACTCTTTGAGACAGTTTTGTGTATTAAGATGACTGTGACCCATTTCTGTATGATACATGGCACTGCATCAACAGTTTTTATAAGGACAAGGCTTGAAACTGGTAAGCTTGGAGGAGGTTTTTGTTGCTATATTAACATTTAGTGCTTTTCCCGCATACATAATAGCTTGTAAAACTTTTGGAGTCTTGTTGCCATTGAGGTGGTATATTAATGAGTTTGAATATAGAGGCAGGAGGTTGTTTTATATTCATCTCTTTCTTTAATTCTTTATTGATAATCTGGACAAGATGACCAAGATAAGCCAGCACTGTATCAAAACCTGCCACAGCGAGTTGCATTGTTGTCTAGAAAACTGACTAATGGAAATTTCCAATAGCAAATTAACTTCCTGCTCAAAGTTTGACCTACAGTAGGCAGTTTTGCCATCCTTATGACAGCACAGACCCCCAAAAGATGACTTTTCTCAAGTGGGAGTATGTTCTAACGAAAAAAGGTTTCTAAAGTCTCTTCTTTGTAACTCAATGATATGAGACAGTTAGATGTTTGTAAAACCTGAATGAACTAGTGTCCTGAGTTTCAGAAAAAATAAGCTTCTAGGTCTGATCGGCAGGGTGAAAAGACCATCCATCACTCCAAGTTAACTTGCACTTCCTTTGGTGCAAATACAAGAGAATATATGGGCTGGTATTGGTGTCATTACAGAAAGTATCTGTGCTACAGAAAATAATCACAATAGGCAGTGATCAATAGATATACATGCAAAACAAGTAAGACGACTTTCATAACAGCATTGGAAGTAAAAATGTACCATTGAACCAGTGGCTTAAGCACTCTCACCCTCAGGACCAACGATGTTGAAGAATAGCAGACACTCCATCCACTTCTCTTCTCTATCTGAGTTAAATCTTTTTTAAATATACTGTTAAAAATCTTTTTTAGCTACATGAGAATGGACGACAGATTATTACTTTCATGTTTTCAAAGTAAACTTGCGTGATCCTTTTTTTGTGGACTGGACTGAATTCTCAAAAAGATTTAATCCAACATTCCTTTTTTTGACTGCTCCCCCGTCAGAATTCCGGACCATTTGATTTCTCAGAAAGAGTACAGAGTGTGATATATTTGATTTTGTTGATCAACGCTAACCTGGTGCACTCTGACATCTGTAAGCACTGAGGTCGAACCATTCAAATTAACTGATCCAGAGAGGTGCTTTTCTCTTTATGACACAAGCGCCCAGTAATAATCACCTCCATTGCCAAGTGCAACCAGTTTACCTGTGATGCTGTTACTATCTGTTGAGTGTTTTCTTGTAACTTTGGAAAGTATTCCAGGGAAAAGAAAAATCAATATGACAAACCGGATACATGTTTCATCCAATGAAATGGCGCAGTATATCATATATATACAAGGAGATGAGAACGGCATCAAATGCAGCCTTAGGGCGGCATGGGCCAGTGTCTCCTGGAGCCAGACTCAGGGGGGCACAGGCCAGTGTCTCCCTGAGCCCGTCCCAAGCCTGGATAAATGCAGAGTGTTGCGTCAGGAGGGGCATCCGGCATACAACGTTTGCCAATATTCTTTGAATATTGGGACGATGACAGGAAAAGGTAGAGAGCTGGTTGACATGATGCAGAGAAGGAAGGTGAGTATACTGTGTGTCCAGGAGACCAGATGGAAAGGTAGTAAGGCTAGAAGCCTGGGAGCAGATTTTAAGTTGTTCTATCATGTCACTGACAGGAAGAGAAATGGAGTAGGAGTTATCTTGAAGGAGGAGTTTGTTAGGAATGTTCTGGAGGTGAAAAGAATGTCAGATAGACTTAAGAGCCTGAAACTAGAAATCTAAGGTGTGATGCTAAATTTTGTTACTGGCTATGCCCCACAGGTAGGATGTGAGTTAGAGGAGAAGGAGAAGTTCTGGAATGAGTTAGATGAACTGATGCAAAATATCCCCAGAAATGAGACAGTGGTAATTGGGGCAGACTTCAATGGACATGTTGGTGCAGGCAATAGAGGAGATGAAGAAGTAATGGGCCGGTTTGGTATCCAGGATAGGAACGTAGAGGGACAGATGGTGGTAGACTTTGCAAAATGGATGGAAATGGCTGTAGTCAATACTTTTTTCCAGAAAAGACAGGAACATAGAGTAACTTACAAGAGCAGAGGTAGGAGCACGCAGGTAGACTACATCTGGTGTCGACGAGGTAATCCGAAAGAGATCAGTGACTGCAAAGTAATGGTAGGTGAGAGTGTAGTCAGACAGCAAAGGATGGTGGTTTGTAGGATGACTCTGATGACAAAGAAGATCAAGAGGACAAAGGCAGAGCAGAGGACAAAGTGGTGGAAGCTGAAAGGGGAGGAGTGGTGTATGGTTTTCAGGAAGGAGATGAGAAAGGCTCTCGGTGGTCAGGAAAGGCTTCCAGATGACTGGACAACTACAGCTAATGTGATCAGGGAGACAGGTAGGAGAGTACTTGGTGTGTCATCTGGAAGGAAAGCAGATAAGGAGACCTGGTGGTGGAATGAGGAGGTGTAGGAGTGTACCCAGAGAAAGCGGTTAGCACAGAAGAAATGGGACACTGAGGGGACTGAAGAGAACAGACAGGAGTACAGGGAGGTAGCAAAGGCAAAACAAAGGGCATGCGATGAGTTGTATGCTCGGTTGGACAGTAAGGAGAGAGAGAATGATTTATACAGGTTGGCAAAACAGAGAGAGAGACGGAAAGGTTGTACAGCAGGTCTGGGTGATTAAGGATAGAGAGGGAAATGTATTGACAGATGCTAGAAGAGTGATGGGAAGATGGAAAGAGAACTTTACAGAGCTGGTAAATGAAGAAAATGAAAGAGAGGGAAGGGAAGAAGAGGTGACCATTGTCGACCAAAAAGTAGCAGAGAATAGTAAAAGTGAAGTGAGGAGAGCATTGACGAGGATGAAGAATGGAAAGGCAGTTGGTCCTGATGATATACCTGTGGAATGTATGGAAGTGTCTGGGAGAGGCAGCGGTAGAGTTTCTGGCTAGATTATTCAACAGGATCTTAGAGAGAGAGAAGATGCCTGAAGAGTGGAGAAGAAGTGTGATGGTGCCCATTTTTAAGAATAAGGGGGATGTGCAGAATTGCAGTAACTATAGAGGGATAAAGTTGATGAGCCATACAATGAAGTTATGGGAGAGAGCAGTGGAAACTAGACTGAGAGCAGAAGTCAGTATTTGTGAGCAGCAGTATGGCTTCATGCCTAGAAAGAGTACTACAGATGCTGTATTCACTTTGAGAATGCTAACAGAGAAGTACAGAGAAGGTCAGATGGAGCTTCACTGCGCTTTTGTAGACCTAGAAAAAGCATATAACAGGGTGCTGAGAGAAGAACTCTGGTTTTGTATGACGAAGTCTGGAGTGGCAGAGAAGTATGTTAGACTGGTCCAGGACATGTATGCTGGTTGTGAGACAGTGGTGAAGTGTGCTGTAGGTGAAACAGAGAAGTTCAAGGTGGAGGTGGGACTTCATCAGGGATCAGTTCTGAGCCCCTTCTTGTTTGCAGTGGTGATGGACAGGCTGACAGATGAGGTGAAACAGGAATCTCCATGGACCATGATGTTTGCAGATGGTATTGTGATCTGTAGTGAGAGCAGGGAACAGGTTGAGGAAAATCTTGACAGGTGGAGGTTTGCTCTGGAAAGGAGAGGAATGAAGGTTAGTTGCAGCAAGACAGAATATATGTGCGTAAATGAGAGGAACCCGGGTGGTATGGTGAGGCTACAGGGAGTGGAGATCAAGAAGGTGGAGGATTTCAGGTACTTAGGGTCAACATTCCAGAGCAATGGAGAGTGTGGAAAAGAGATAAAGAAACGGGTTCAAGCAGGTTGGAATGGATGGAGAAAAGTTTCAGGGGCTCTATGTGTTAGAAGAATATCATCTAGAATGAAAGGAAAGGTTTACAAAACACTTGTGAGACCAGCAATGCTGTATGGTTTGGAGACAGTGGCACTGAACAAAAGACAGGAGGCAGAGCTGGAGGTAGCAGAGATTAAGATGTTGAGGTTCTCTTTGGGAGTGACGAGGATGGATAGGATCAGAAATGAGTAAATCAGAGGGACAGCTCATGTTAGATGTTTTGGAGAGAAGGTCAGAGAAGCCAGACTGAGATGGTTCGGTCATGTACAGAGGAGGGATAGGGACTATATTGGTAGACGGATGCTGGAATGGGAGATGCCAGGCAGGAGGTCTAGAGGAAGACCAAAGAGAAGGTTTATAGACGTAGTGAGAGAAAATATGAAGGTAGTTGGCATGAGAGAGGAGGATACAGAGAATAGGGTTAGATGGAGAAGGTTGATTCGCTGTGGCGATTCTGAAAGGGAGAAGCCGAAAGGAAAAGAAGAAGAAGAAGAAGAAGATGAGGACGGCATTAGTTTGAGGAGACAACTCTTTGTTGGCTGTGTTTATGCATTGATGAATGCCCAAGTTATTGTCCAGATAACTGATGGAGATAACTGTGCGGCAGAGGTGGAGGTGTTCACCCCTATAGTGGAAAAGGGATGTAAATCACGGACTTTATGCCGTGCATGATATCGAACCTACACCTACTTCAAGATGCCTAGGCTATAAATTTGAATTGGTATATATATGGAGGCTACTGTAGCTTAAAGAGAAGTACTTTGTAACCAGTAAAGGGTGCATATCTTGAGAAATTACAGCCAGTGAAGACCCATAAAAACTTGTTTCTTCCTTTCAACCTTGATTTTTTACCATTCCACTGTAAACTCCCTCATCCTCTCCCGAAGGCCATGTATTGCTGAAGACCCTAAATGTTAGAAAGGTTTAGTGACTTACAACCAGATGGTGTGTGGATGAGAGACTCAGTTATCGAGTACATGTGCCGAGAGGGCTAGTGTAGATGATGCCTGTCAACAGATTTCTTTGAAAAACAGCAGTTTAATATCCATATGCATGTATGCCATCAAAGTGTGAAATTAGCTGTCCCACTGTTATGAATGTATCACCTGACAGAAAATGAATGCAAAGAACAAGTTCGTACTCAGTCGGGATTCTTGTTTTGGAAATGCTGTTTCATTTTCTGCAACGGCAAAAGCCTCCCCCCCATTCCCCTGACAATTTTCAATAAACTTCTTCCCGATCTGTGATAATTTTTCTCATGTGCTTTAAATTGTGCTGTGGGTCCAAGCATTATACTTAGTGGGAGAAAAAGCAATGTCTCCAACCTTGCAAACACCGGTTTGATGATAGAAACCAGAATATAGGTCAAGTTCCAAACAGCCCCCCCCCCTTTCTCTCTGTCAAGCACTCAGAGACATCAATATAACTGGAAATATAAGTCTGTATTTTTAGAACATCATTTGAATGGACAAAACTCCACTCTTGCATTTAAAACATCTTTTGGGTTTTCTTTTATTTATCATTTCATTTATTTATTGTAAAAAAGAAAAAAAAACATCTTTCCACAGCATTGTGTGTTTGTGGTCAGAAATTATGTAAATTATGTGAAATTATGATGAATTATTCTTGGGTATTGTCACATCATATGTAAAGCTCCTACCAATGCTGCCAGATATGTACTTCATGCAGTTGTTATTTATTATCGTAGATCATTTGGCCAACAGTAAAATCTGCCCCTTTCTTAAATACAATTCCAATTCTCTTTGATTATTTAAAAAAAGACATGGCTGTTTTTATTTTGAAAAAACATCACAAATGAAGAAAAGCAGGACATACATGCAGAAATAACTTTTTTTTTTTTGTCCCTGAAAACCATTCAAATTCTGTGACCTTGCAAAGCAACCTAACTTTTAACAACTGCCAAACACAACATTAAATTATATACAGGCAATTGCAGGTTTTCCACAACCAAATATACCTTACATGTTTTCTTGTTGTTTTATGTTTGTTATATACTCAGTGTTTATTCATGAGGAAATGTTACACTTGTGTCTAATTTATAACACAACATGGTGTAAAATGTCAAATTTTCTTTTAGTGCATGAGGGAAAATGTATTCAGTGTAGTTTTGATTTTACTGTTTTTGTTTTCAAATGGCACAAAATTCAGCCCCCCCCCCCCCTCCTTCATGAAAGGAAAGGCTTCAATAACGATTCTTGCTCCCACAAGCTGCTTGGTTGTGATGATTTCAAACTCTGTTTTCTGGCATCGTACGCAGGCTGCCATGTTTGAGTCTGTACTTAAAGACATGTCTGCTCTCACAGGAAACAGCTTTACCAATACTGAACTGCAATACGTGTGTTACCGTTTTAACAGCTGCAAGCAATGTTGAAGCTCACTGAGCCTTAATAGGATCTGTACCATCAGATCTTTACAAGCAGGAACTTTAATATTACATGTAATTTCTTCAACAGGTGGGTCTATACTTCAGAATGTGAGCCAGTGGTGATACCTCAGGTGATAGAATGATAGGATCAACACAGTTTTATAGTTTTGTTACAAGTAATGTTACATTTTGTACTGCAGTGCTTCAACATCCTCTGACAGTCCTCCACAGACGCTCTACACCATCACACAGAACAGGTTTACCAATAGTACTTAAAGTGTACACGGCCACTGTGTTGATTATTTCATCGTAACAGAGCAGACTTTATTCTATTAATTCTACTCAATTGAGGGATCCATCCATCTGTGGTTGTGTGGGAATGATATACTGCAACTATAATCCTATTTACCCAGTCTTGATCCAGGCCCAACAGGATCTGTTTGGCTGACTGGCTGTCATCCTCTTCTCTGTGTGATGACTAGTTGTTTATGTGATCAGGATTAATCCATATTACATCTCCTCTCACTGTGTAGGGATGCCTTGTAATCCAATGTAGACAATAAAATGCCTCTATTGCTGCAGGATTGGACAGTACTCAGATGTTGCAGCATTCTGGATCATATCATAAGGTTGCAGATTTTGTTTTATCCTTCACCTTGCTGATGGGATTTTCTGTGCTATCTGGATCGCCGGTCCAAATGAGAATAATGGCTGTCGTCTTTCTTTGAAAGGCTCATCAGTTCTGAATGGTATCTCTGGGTTTGTACGCACAATCCCTCTGGTATCATTGCGGGAGAAGAAGCTGTGTTTTGTAGTAAAGAAAACCATCAGTTATATCAGCACTTTGTTCAGGATTACCAAAGTGTTCCTTTCTAAAGTAACCTTTCATCACAATTTTCTTGTCGTGAATGAACCAGGCTGCTGCTAATTCGTGACTTCCCTTGGTGCTTCTTGATGCAGCATTTATTCCCCATCGCTTTTTCTTTCTGAGCCTCCTCGGATCTGCTTCTTATGTGTAGACCCTTGTTTTTCTTTCTACAAAATGTTATCAAAGCAATCCAACAGAAATAAATCATCACCTCGATAACTTTACAATTATGCAATAAAATACGTATTTTATCAATCCTGAGTTTTTCCCTGACTGATGGTCAAAACAGTGTCAATTAAAATATTGTGATGAACATTCTGACAGTTCTCGAGAACATTTTAGAGGGCTCGAAGGCTTTTGAAGGACTGAATTTTAATTAACCACTTCATCAAATAGCAGGAGTGTAATTTCCACTCGAGGTTTTGATAAGCAAAAAACAGAACACAAAAAAGGTATTCATAACCTTTTGATCAGAGTGAAGTACTGTTTTTTTTTAATCATCGCTGCTTCAACATTGTTGGAAGCTCATATCGTTTAGTTGACACTTTTGCAGCCACTTGGTATTAAATTCAATCATAGATTGTTTTATTGTTACGTCTAAGCCCTGACAGCTGAAAACTTGACAAAGGAAATAAAGTGCCCTCAGTAATAAAATAATCACTGACATATATTTCAACCCTAAATAGGAAAGAAATAAAGCATATAGTCCATCTTCTTATCCTTTCTGCTGTTTATTCTAGGGGTCACCACAGGGACTCATATATATATGTATGTATGTATGTATGTATATATATATATATATGTGTGTGTGTGTGTGTGTGTGTGTGTATGTATGTATGTATGTATGTATGTATATATATATATATATATATATACACATACACATACATACATACATACATACATACATACATACATACATACATACATACATACATACATACATACATATACACATTCCCTCTGTCACTCACAGGTAATTTTTCAATGTTTACCAATTATCCTTCTGCATGTTTTTGGAGTGTGGGAGAAAAATCGGAGAACATGGCGGAAACCAACACAGGCACGGGGAGAACATGCAAGCAGAAAGGTCCACAGTGGTAATCCTGTGGGAATCAATCCAGTCTTTTGTGTTGTGAGGCCGAAGCGCTGACCACCACCATTTGTCTCTCTGCACTGCGATCCTGGATACAAAACAGGCTCAGGCTTTCTGTATCCCCCCTGTTTACTCAACCAACATGTTCCTTGAAGTCTGCACACATTGCCACTCTCTCACCTCTGAGGATGTTCTGCATCACTTCATCTAACTCACTCCAGAATTTCACCCTCTCTTCCAACTCATGCTTCAGACTCATAGGTCTATCTGACACTCTTTATACCTCCAGAATATTCCTAACAAACTCCTCCTTCACTATGACTCCTATTCAATTTCCCTTTCCATCAATGCCATGATAGAACAACTTAGATTCTGCCCCTAAGCTTCTAGCCTCACTACCTTCCCTTTCTGCATCGTGTCAACCATTTCTCTAGCTGACCTGTCATTGTCCAAATATTCAAAGTACCTACTCTCAGTCTCAGACTCTTGCCCATCCTCTTCTCTCTCTGCTTGCGAACACGCCTTCCTCCTCTCCTTCTTCGACCCACAGTAGCCCAATTTCCACTGACGCTCCATAGACTTTCAGCACCGATGGGGTCATTGTTAACCCGGGCTTGACCGATCTGATATGAAAGTCGTAGGCTTGATTGGCATGTTCCATCTGGCATAGGTTTTACATCGGATGCCCCCCTGTCACAATCCTTTGCATGTATCTGGGCTAAGGACCGGCTCAAGGAGAACCCTGGCTTGTGCTCCCTTGAGGCTGCATTACACTGCATTACTCAATCCATGAGTCAGGTCAGTTCACAGTTAAATTCAAGCTACAGAGGCAATATATACTCTTATAGTTTGAAGTACAGAAAAACATTCAGAGAATTCATAGCAGGTGTTTGAGCTTGGACAGAAGATTACAGGAGCTGAAGCAAAGCTAATCAATTGGATTTTGTCATACAACAATACCATATTCTGTCTTCGTACCCAATTGGTCGAACTGAATCATATGAATCTTTGCATTTATTCCAATAGAAAGAATAAGATGACATATTTTTCAGTCATTCAGTGAGGGAGGGTGTAGAGAAAGAGTCATAGTGGATGGAAAGAATGAGACAAGGCCACAGGAGATGGAAGTATATGAGGAGAGGATGTGTTTATCTATTCTCTCCTTCAAAGCCAGAGGCTTGACTGAAAATGTGTGGGAGTTTTTTTGTGTGCCTACTAAATCTGCCTCTCCCTTTCTTTGGCTCTGCAACCTTTTCTCTCTATCCGCTTCCCTTGCTGTCTTTGCCACTCCCTCACCAAGTTCCCAAGTGAAAATTCTGTCAACTATCTATTTTCTATTTATTATTGAATCATATCTTCATTTGAATGTCTATTTTCCATCATTGGTCAGGGATCAAAAAACCTTGAATACATCAAAGTGTGTCAAGCAGGTGGAGGGAGTCTGTGCAGAATTGCCACAGCACTTAAAACCTGAGAAAAGCTACCGGATAAAGCTCTTCCTGAATGTCTGCCTGTGCTAAAAGATCACCCTGCGGTTTATAGACACTGTCAACCTGGATTCACTTTTTCCAGATTATATCAACATGTCAAATAAAATGTGCTGTAATTTTACTACCTGTTCACACCACGGTAATCCAATCAAACAGGGCTTGATTGTGATGACAGGGGAGGCTTTGCTTACACAAAGCAAGAATACAGATCTAGCATAGAGATGCCGCTGCTATAATGTCCAGCTATGAGGCCCAATGCTCTTACTCAGTAATTATATATGAAACATTTAACCAAATGATGTGCTGTGTCTGTCTCACCGGAGCATCCCTGCTTAATAAGATGACCGTTAATTGCCTCCGATGTCAAGCCGTAATGAAAACAGTAAAGCAACAGGGTGACCTAAATACAGTGCAAATGCAGCTCTGTGACAGTAATTAGAACAATGACAACTTGGGCACCACGCAGGGTTCTGCCACACGAGGGAAGGATACAGTAGGTCCCTACAAGTTCTTTTCCGGCAAACACTCTTAAATTTGACAGTCGGGTTGGAGTTCAGTATTTTTCCAGCATGGCCTTTGCAGTGTGTAACATAATTTCACTCATCCTTAAAGCCCTTAGAGAATTAAGGGACATCAGGCTTTTTATATTTTTCATTTTAATCTTTGTCATCATGGAGACTCAAAGACATTTTGGTCAAGGACAAATATATAAATATCATACAATAATGAGGCTAAAAATTAACTTCTTGATAACGCTGACAGTGAAAATCTGCATCCAATGTATCCTATCAAATATAATTTATTTAGGTGCAGGTTTGACAACCTTGGTGCATGTGTTGGGAAGCGCTGTTTATGTTGAAACAAAAACGGCAGCCCCATCGGGCTTTGTTAACGTGTAAATACAAAGTACTTATGTCAAAAAGACCATGAACAAAACAGCCGTTCATGATTCATCTATTCAAAGATGGAGCTGGTTCAGTGACTTGCTATTGAATACTTTGTGCCAATGATTTTTCATTCATCCCTCTGACCAGAGTGTACCTGCAGCTGCGCACTGAAAAGAGATCAGATACTGTCCTCCTGGTCTCACCAACGTATGCATTGTCACTTACTCTGATGATCCATTTTCTATCTTGCTTTCAGATGCAAATATCATTCCCAGATACAGAGATGATGAGATATCAGACAAAAGCAACACCTTGTCTGCAGGAGAAAACGGCACCAACCCAAAAACAGGACAGAAATGATGAGTCTTTTGAAATCAGGGGTTGTGACCGAAGTATTTTATTGATGTAGAAGTGACACTCTTGTAATAGAGAAAAATGGTACAAATAATAGAATTTACAGTTCCATAAAATGGTAATGCTCAAGGAGCTTAACTCCCCGTTAAGATATATTCAGTTAGATTCAACCAGCCGTTTCTCAGACTCTGCCATCCTGATTGTGCCCAGCAGGTGGCAACATGATGACCCTGACCGCCATCTGGAAAGTTGACTGTCAGTTAAAAATAAAATTTGACAGGACGTTACGTTCAACAACTGACTTTATTTGAAACCATTATTATCCCCCAGCTGGATTTCCAACACAACATGTTTGCAATTTCCTTTTTAAATCACTTTTGAACCGAATAATCCAGACAGGAGGGCTTAGACATTTGCCTTGTCATGTTGTGATAAACTGCTTTTGGATGATAGAACACTAAGCGAAAAGTTTAAACAAGAAAATAAAATATAATTCATCCTCGATCTTGCCATACTATAAATCTTCTGATCATGTGGCTTTTCCGGGACCTTGAAACGGAAAGTATGAATTCTTGCCCACAAATGTTGGCAATAGCACCATGTAGTCCATCTGATTCTAGTTTGTCTTTGCTTTTTTACTGTGCACTTGATACAAACTTAATACAAACGCATTCTACAATAACGTTCAATTTCTCCATAGCAAGTTGTCGGTTGTTTTCACTGAGCCAGTATGCCGCTCCTGGATGCACAACAGCAGCAGCACTTGTCCGCTTGTGATGCATTCAGGTACATCTTGTAATTTTGCCAATTGGCTATACGAAGTTGTCAACAATTTTGAAGGAAAATAAAATATCCAGATTGCATAGGAATTGTGGTCAATGAGACAATTAGTTTTTAGTCCCTTCTTTTTCCCCGTTCAATATCAAGTTTGACATTGAATCTTTAAAATCCAATGTAGCACCAATTCCCGCGGTTTCAACATTTCCGACAGTCCTTTAAGGTCGTCAAGAAATCCCAAACCGATCCTTTCAAAGTTTCCTCCGGGTTCCGTGTTGGGTGGAGGGGGGACGTGGGATGGATGGGATGCGATGAGGTGAAGAAAAAGCGGACAAAGATGTGGAAGGGCAGCTAATATGGAGAACAATGTGACTTCCGAGGGACACAACGAGGAAAACATGACCAATTCAAGTTTTCCACCGGCTCGTGCTGACGCTTACCAGGCGACGGTCCTGGAAAACCCACTCCAGGTAAATGTCTGACAAAGTTACGGGTGAAGGCGAAATTGGTTCTCATTAAAAATCAGGACAAATTTGAAAGCAAGTGAAAGAGAATTAAGACTGAGTCAATTGTCCTTTGAATTTGCATTAAAATATTTCACTACAGTCTGTTATCTAGAGTCAATGTGGCTAATCGTTTTCCCCACTGGACTTTCAGTCCGCAACTTTATTGCCACAACTTATTTTTCAACTATTTCAACAATTTTTCAAGAACTAGACCCAAGAGGAGATTAATTTACCCTTGGGAAAATAGATAGATAGATAGATAGATAGATAGATAGATAGATAGATAGATAGATAGATAGATAGATAGATAGATAGATAGATAGATAGATAGATAGATAGATAGATAGATAGATAGATAGATAGATGCGTGCAGAGATCTCTCCTGTCAGGCGGCTTCTCTGTTTGCAAAAGTGATCATGAGACTCTGCCTTCTTTTAGAATGGGGTTCTTTCTATTGTTACACTGCAAAGGGTCACTTTGTACAAATGTCATCTTTCACTGTATCTCCCAGTGTCTTGTGATGCTCATGTTAGTCCTCCTACTCTCATGCACTCGCACGCATTTTCCTCATGCTCATGTCCCCTTGCCATTGTGCGTCCTCTACTCCTGACATGTATGTGGGTGACATAATGTGGGTCCGGCAAGGAGGGCCTGAGAAGCGCATGTAATGACTAATGGCACGCTGGTGGGTGTGAGTGAATAGATGTACTGTAAGGGTCCTGAACAGCTGGCTAATGGGCATATTAACCCCCACCGCCACCTCCCACCCCCTGTCCCAAGCTACCCACCATCCAAGAACAACCCAACATCTGAGGGACAATATCGGTCTGTCTTGCATTTGAAATGCCTCCAGGAGATGAGCATTTTTTGCTCTTGTGGATCTGAAAATTTTGGATGGACTCAAAGTTTCAAGTGGATAAATATTCACACCACTCTCCTACCCACTTCTGATATTTTTTTGTTGCAAGGGTTTTTCTCTGGCAAGCTTAGATAAATACTCATTAGAAATAATAACCATGACTCAGTTAAACCACCTTCTTTGTGTCCTTTTGTTTTTATGAGCTTTTTGTCTGATATAGGTGTCTTACCAGACATGAGCTGATAGCAACTTTGAATTATTCTTCTCACAATATTGCTTTCGTCCTTCCACATCCGGTGTCAGGTGCATTTTTGCGATAACACCTTGCACTTTTCCACAAGAAAATCATTTTTTATCTAATACTATCAATTAATTACCTGAATATCATCAAAGCATACGAAGAATTGATTCATGGGATTATTATTTCTTATTATTTGTAAGAGAAGAATCTGTATGCTGTTTATACTCCCAAGACCTTGCATTTGTGAAATAACTCCAGTAATTCAAACTTTTCCTGGGCAGCGAGTTGGTATTCTCAACTTTTGCATTGCACAGCTGGAGTCACTCCTTAAATGTAACAGATCATTAGCCAAAAATGATTATGCTTTAGATATCATGAACCAGAAGGTAAGATTCTGCAGTAATTCCTCATCACATTTTTATGCCCCTCAGTTTTCCTTCCTCATTTCTGTCTCCGTGCTGACACCCGTGCTTCTTCTGTACCCACCATGTCCATACAGAAACCAGACATCAGCCCATCCTTGGCACACACAGACCCCCATTGTCATTGTTCACAAAGGCCCCATGGTGTCTGCTTTATAGGTCAGTGTCCCATGATGGAGGATCGGTGCTGTCAGTCCCTCCATCCATATTTGTCACTTTAGCTTTTAATTGAGGGGATGCAGATTCAGGTGTTCGCCCCCGTTTGCTTTTTGTGCAAGGACACCTATGAGAAACTGCCATCAGGTGTATGTTGTTGTATTCCATCTGCCTGTATGGGGATGATACAAGTTCCCTGAGGGATCTGATACTAGATGCGGGAGGTTACTAGGAGAGAAAAAAATGATGCTCTTTTTTTGCTTAATAAAGAACAACCACCAATTCAAATGTATCCAATAAATTCCGACGTCAAAAAGATAACAGAATTCAACCATTCAGCTGTCGCAATGTATTCCATTCAATATATCATTCATTCATTCATTCATTATCACTTCTTATCCTACAGTTTGGGATGCGGGTGTGGGGGGCTGATGGAGGCTATCCTGGCTGTCATTGGGCAAGAGGCGGCATTCCCCCTGGATGCCAGTAATTCACATCTCATATAGAGACATACAACCATTACCCTTTTCATTCACACATCTGGGCAATTTAGGGTCTCCTATGAAGCGACTGCATGGTTTTGGACTGTCAGAGGCCTCTTGTTGGAATCGACCGTCTTTCTGCGAGGCAAAAGCGCCAACCACTGTGCCACATGCCGCCCCAATGTAGTCCAAAGATCGACAAATAAAATTGTTTAGCGATAACAGTGAAACACTTGTTTGCCATTGAGGCTACGACATTGTGTATTGTTAAGGACTGGGCTCATGTAGTTGGCATAAGAGAAAGAACTCTCAATAATGACATTATCTTTTGTTCATACTTATATTCACAATATGTAGTTAACCGGATTCCTATTTGAGTTGATGTTTTACTTCTTGGACCAAATTGAAGAATTCTAATAATTGAGGAGACTTGCGTGAGATTTAAAGTATGGTTACCATCGCTGACAGTTATTAAAATGTGTCTGGAAGGAATTTTGCTCTTATAGTTCTACAGCCCTCTGTCCAGAGTTGTTTGCCAGCCAAGCTGTCCTTCCTGCTTCCATGCACTGAGGGTGAGAAGAAAAAGCCTGATGAACAAGTTTAAGTACTGCATTTTAGTTTTCCTTAACATCACAAGAGTTAAAGATTCATATTTTTTCTTATGAATACCATGTTATAATTAAATTTATAACGAATAGGACGTTTCATTTACCTTTATTATGAACGTCTTGAGCTAATTCCAATATTCATGCAATATGTTTTCCTCAAATGAAATGCCTATTTACAATTTTTACGCCTCCTTAGACCAAGCAAGAAATTTCATTTACTAAAGTTATGCTGCAACTTCTACAGTCTGTATGTACTGTATGTACTGTATAAAAATATACTGTATATACTGTGTGTGTGTGCTGAATGGGGGATGAAATATGAACATTGACTGATTTTGTCACTGTTAATGAATCTGCAATGTACTGGACAATCAAAGAGTTCACAGGGAGCTTAGTTCCCAAGAGTCTTTGCCACTAGATAAAGTGTGTAATGTTTGCTAAGCAAGTACAAGTCAAAGACACTCCCAGTTTATTGGCCTCGTCTGCTCCCACCGCTTTGTTTGCCTTTCCTGTAACAGGAAAACTCCTACTCATGATCGCTCTCTCTCTCTCTCTCTCTCTCTCTCCCTCACTCTATTTCTCTCTCCCTCCCTTTCTCTCTAAGGTGCTTGCCACCTGCTGTGCCAGCTGAACAGAGAAAAAAAAAGTAGTAATCGTAGGTTGTGACTGTAAACCTACATCACAGCTGAAATTTCCCAGAGATATAATGTATATCAGTATGCTGTGAATAATAACAGCCGGACTGAGGAATTTTGAAAATCATCGTTTTTACATCAACTGATTCAGATAAATACTTTAATTTGTTTGCTAGAAAAGGGAGTAAGCCAATATTCTATTTAATATAGTGATTAAGCTTTTTCTTTTTTCACGAAGGTATACGACACATTCCTGGTTGAAAATATCACAATGTAAATATGAATGCTGGATCTGACCTGGAATCTGAAACTGCCCCTGAATTTGTTTGCCGTCCCATCTTCCGTCCCTCCACCATGGGTTATTACAATCTGATAGACATGTAGACTGACAGAGAGCTTCCACTGATCAAGCAATCCCCTCTGGAGAAGTAATCAAGTTCAATTCCCATCCTGGCTGAGCAGGATCTGATGGTGTTTATTCCCTCATTACTCTTCAAATTGTTTTTATCTTCTGGGGAAAGTGGAGTCAACTCTCCCAAGGCTGTAAATTCAGCACCTGTAATATAAAATGCTGCTCCCTGTCCCTTTGTCTGCTTCTCTCTCTCAAGCACACACACACATATAAAACCGCGCACACTTTCATGTGCCCCTCTGCATTAACCAGCAACTCCTCCCATGCTCCGTATTGGCCAAGCAGCAGGCCACTTACAGTCTGTCCTGCAAAGCTTGACAAGGTTATTGATCCTGGTTTAGTGAACAGAGAGCAGCTGGTCTGATAGATGACTCTATCTGGCCATGAATTACCCCGGTGCCATTTTCATCACCACAGCAAACCCATCGCCACTTTGTGTCTGGCTTCCCTGACTTTTTAAGAATCCTGTCTGACATTTGCATGCACACACCAAAACATGTTTGCCTTGATATCATATCAACTCTGTAGAATCTCATGATCTTCCCACCCATCTGTTTATATTCACTCCTCCTTTTTTTTCAAAATCCTGTTTACCTTCCATTCACTGCAGTCGTGACAAGCAGTGCTTGCTACAAAACACTCGCAATTTAAAGTGTGGAGTCGATTTGCTTCTGGTATGATTTGATGCCTTGCTGCAGGTCAGCAATCTCATCAGACTTGATCTCATGGTCTCTCAAAGACAAGAGGACTTGACTTTTGAAAGTCTCCGTAAAACCATTCTATCTAAATTCTTTATCGGGCCAGAGAGTTGATGGTGAGTCAATTTATACAATAAGAGGATGGAGGTACTCGTAGCTCTCATTTAAAAATGTACAATTTCATGGTGATAAAACCTCAGTCACAGGCTACTCGTTTTTGTTTGTTTGTGTTTTTGTTTAATTACGTTTCTATTGTCAACCAATATAAGGTTACCTGGGAGAAATTTGTATTTATAGGTGTGCACGAAGGAGCTGTTCACGATAGAAAGCAGCAGAGAATGTGTCCTGAATGCAGCAGTTGGTCTTATATTGTCAGTTCGTTGGTTTGCAGTGCCACGCACACCCTGTAAAGTTGTTTGCGGTGACCCCCCAACCTCCACCCGCTCCCCTTCCCCTCATCCTTATACAGCTTCAGTCTCACATTTTTCTCCGAAGACAGAGCACCAGAAGACTTTCCATTTGTTTTAGCGGCGATTAAGAAAAAAAAAATGGTACTATTACATCTCTTTCAGTGAATCTGGGCCTTGTCTGAGGTCTGAAAACCTAAAGAAAGGTTTTTGCATAATGGCTATAAGGGAATGCTACACTATCAGCTGTTTACCCCTCAATGTTGTAATGAGATGTGGCATGTTTTCCCCGAGGTCATTAAACAGTGTTCTCAGGCAGCGTGAAAGACAACCTGAAGATTGTAGATGTGTCCAGTTGTAATGAAGTAGTTGGTTTAATTAAGGTTTAGCAATCTATTAATTAGCTTAAGAGCTCCTATCTTGTTGTAAACAATGTCAGATGGATATTATTAACAATAATTTACAGTTTTATCTTGCAGGATGAGCCTGAATACTTGTGCTCTCTTTCAGCTTTTACTCTGCTGTGTCTGTAATTGCAGCAAAGTATACAGCTCTTCTTTCCTGCATTATTCCAGAACTTTTGCAAGCATTTCCTTTGTTTTTCATTTCTTAAGTTCCTTCACAGAACATCTCTCCTCTCACCACCCTTCATCCCCATATTCCTTCAGGAGGATAAATACTTGGATGTGCTTGGCTGCAGTTACTTCTTTTACCGTGATTGAGTTTCTGTCTTCAGGTCATTATCATTTTCATTCCACCCCCACGGCAAGCTTTCATTTCTTTTTAAGCTATGTCTGCCAACAGTAGGTTTAGGACTCAAAATTAAATTTCCTCCCAGCTATAAATCTCCAGGTGAATTGAGGAAGTATCCTTGGAATCCTTGAAGTCAAAAGAGCCCGTATAAGGGACCTCATGACATTGCATGAATTGGTAAACTTTTTAAAATGGCAATAACTGGGCCTTTGCCTTTTGATATCTCGATATTTTCTGTTTTCTTTTTGTTTTTTATATTAGTTGCTCCTTTTAGTCCGCAATGACATATCTGGGAATTTAATCTGGGAATTCATTTTCCATTTGAATCCTTTTACTTTACTTGCTATCACCCTGCCTTTCCAAGATTTCAGATCTGACCTGTTTCTATTGAGTCTCCAGCGTAAAAAAAATCTCTGACAATCTTTAGTATTCTATACACATCTGATGTGTGTCAGGCTGCATTAGATCATTTCCCAAGGAATGCGGCCTTTCCAGGACCTCACTTTTCCTGAGAATTTCTGTCATATGTCACTACACATTTTGCAAAATGGTGCTCTTTTGATAAAAAAAAATGTGCCTTACAAACACAAAATAAAAATAAACATAAAAATATGGAGAGACAACATGCTATTTTTTGCCTTAAATTGTGATGGTTTCCCCTGAAATAGCCAAGTATTTCTGTTCCCTTAACCTAACAATTTAATAATTAACAAGCACACTTTAATACACATCAAAACAATGATCCAATGCAATCCTGAAATAGCCTTTTTTAATAGCTGCAACCCAAAATACAGCGCAACTCCCACCACATGACAATGAAACAAGATTTCAATTCAAATGATGGCTTCATCAGATGAATTTGTAATGCAAAGGACCGATCTGCCTGTGTTTGTTGCTGCGGCATACTGGAAATGAAACTATAGCTAATTAAACAGACATTTACAAGTGAAGCACTTTCAGCTCCTGTGCTGCTTGTGTGGAGTGAAAGTTTCAATGGGCTGCTTGTCTATGTTAGTTGGTGACTAATATTTCAATTGGAAAATCACTTCAACGCTAGATATTGTACAGCAACTACATGTCGGACAAAGTTGCAGATACACAGGGGTTTTTACCCCCTTGACATCGTGCACCCCCTGTAGTACTACCGTCATCATTCAGTAAATTAAGTATCTTTTTACATTTCCTTTACATTTCATTTCTTTTTGTTTACACCTTTTTTGCAATATAAATTGTATCTATTTCCATGGTAAAACCTTTCTATTTTTATTTTTTCCAAGTTTTGTCAGGGGTATTAGGATGAAATAGAGAGCAAGGAATGCAATGAATTGTAATTTTTGTCTTTTGGATGATGATATCTGCATAACTGTACAAAAATTTCACCTGTAAACACAGTCTAGGAAGTTATTTGACACAATAGGACTTAAGTAGCATTTGGCTGTTACGTATTCGCAGGTTTGTTTGTAGGGGCCTGCAAACATGCCAACATCAGCTTTAGATTTCAAATCCCCACCGTACCATAATTACAAGCTTAATGACCATATAGTAATTACGTTACCCCAGTACTGCATAACGTAAACCTTCCACAGATGGTGAACATGTGTTGCTTCACTAGTGTTTACAAACATGCATCCATGCAAGTATGTGAGTTCGATGTCATGGGAGAATTGAGAGGATGAGGGAGTGTTTGTTGTTTTTGTTTTGTTTTTTATTTAGTATTTTTGCTTGTTATAGTGTATGTGTAGGTTTGGGATTATTGACTCTAAGTATATAGAAACAGGGATATTGAAAACCCTAAAAAACAAACCAGCTCCAGAACAGAAAACACCTGCACTTTAACACAGGCACACACACCATTGCTTTTCAACAGAATTCTAATGGAGCCGGGCTCTTTTCAGTTGTCATGGAAATGACAGATGTGACAGCGGGAGGGAAGGCTGCAGGGGGTGTTATGGGAGTTGTTGTGTGACAAGTCGAGCATCACCTAATCTTCTGTCTGTTTACTGTTTGTTTCCAAAGACTTATCTCCTGGGAATCATCATCTCTATATGTGGGAACGTCCTCATCAGCATTTCACTCAACATACAGGTAAGAGCCTCCAATCTTGGCAGTGCTACAAATTCTCTGCACACAGCAGGTGCTTAACACTTGTGACAACTAATTATTTTTCTTTGTAAGTACTGTCAGGCTATCTTACTCGTGATAGTTTTCTCCCCCTCCAGCCAAATCTCTTTGTTCATCAGCGTTACTTTGAATATACTTGAGTACCAAGTATGTAATTGTGTATGCTGATTTTGCTCACAGGAGCCTGAAGAGGTGACCTCTTGTCGATAAAGCCCAACTGGCCCAACTTGAACTGGAAGTTGCTGTGATTAGTTTTTAAAAAATCTTGTTTCACTGACCTTCATACCAAAATTCTATTCAGAAATAACGATACTTATTTTTCATTGCCGTGATTAGAATGATCACAATTCTTTTAGTCTTTGCCTAAAATAAATCAACCACATCTTATTATTACAAGTACCATTGTGATTTTTGGCACATCTTTTGAATTCAGTACATGTATCAAACAAGTGCAGTTATAAAATGTGAAAAGCAAATATAACACCAACATCTGAAATACGTTTCGAACTTTAATGTTTTATTTCTTTTGCATCTAGTCTGTCGCTCTGTAATATGCTGATATATGTATTCATATACAGTAAATCACATATACATCACAAACACATATACATGTTTAGCTTTAAACTGTCCCTGTGTAACGTGCTAGTATATTTTTGTGTATATATTGTAAATATGATGTCTGTGCATATACACTGTATATTTATACATATGTATACACACATACATACATACACAAACACACATATATATGTATACACATTGGCTTTTAAGCTGCAGTTCTTGAACACCTTTTACGAAATGTGTAAAAACATTCTGAAACGTATGCTAAATTCTGGATTTATCAGGTGTTGTTGGAGAGAATCCTTCATGATTATTAATGCCTCTCAGATAAATGTTATTAAGCTAAGAATATTATGCTGTGTTTGGTATTGCGTTGCAGCCTTTTTATGTTGTATTACTTCCTGGATCCTGTCTTCCTTTTCAATGTCGGGCGTGGAGGTAACTTTGGTCGCTTTGGTCAATCTTTACATGCTAAGTTTGATTTGTGCAGCTTCTCTCTTCTCTCTCAAACAGAAATATGCCCACCTCCGTCAGTCTCAGCGTGGCTCCAAGCCCTACTACACCTCCCTGCTGTGGTGGTGCGGCGTGGTTCTCATGGGTGTTGGGGAGCTGGGGAACTTTGCAGCCTATGGCTTTGCCCCTGCATCACTCATAGCCCCACTTGGCTGTGTGTCTGTCATAGGTAAATGTGACCCTTTTTTCTCATCATACATTATCCATGTGTGCGAAGCAGAAGGAAAGGTTGGTTCTTCGGGGATGAATGGAAGGCAGAGCCAAGTGAATTCACTCTCTGCCATCTGATCCTGTTATCAGAGAGTGTCTTCAAGTAGCAGCAGTGCAGCCTGAAAGAGATACTAGTCCTGATTTTCTTTTTAAAAATCAGTGACTATTGAAGATATGTATTGCAGAAAAAAAAATCAGTTCACAGAAGAAGAATGACTGGATTTAATGTATGGAAGGTAAAAATGTTGATTAAAATGTATATACCATAAAATTCTCAAAGTCAAATGCTTTACTAGTGCATCAATAAATGACAGAAATAACTGTCTTTTTATCCAAAAGTTGACATCTGTGGTTACTTAGGTGTGCATGATCTGTGAGCCTCACTAACTACAGCTGGCCGTTTATTATAAAAAAGAAAATATAGCACATTATAGAGAAAAAACATGTCTTGAAAATTAGGTAACTTTAGTTAAAAAAAAATTGTGGCCTTGACGAACAGGCAAACCATTGATAAAACTATTACCTATGTGATTTGTGTGTAATTCACTTAAGCATTATCCCTGACTATTCAAAATTAAAAGTGTTTATTGTAATATGTGCAAGCTGGAAATGTGTGTCCCTGGACATAGAAATTCTTACTTTGTGGTCCACAGTGAAGCCAGATAGGTGCCAAGTCAAATTGTCAATACTGCCATATGTTCACAAATACAGAGTAAAGACATGTAAACATAAATGTATTATTTATAATTGCATTGATTAACATTTATGAATGAATCATTCCTGTAAAGCATTACTGCTATATGACTGCACACTCACCTACATCTCATTTAGTTATTTCTCTCAATTAGACAGACAACCATAAAAAGGATCCTTCATTTTCTATGTCAGGATCTCATGTGTGCAGCCGTTCCTCGTGCAGGTGCCGTCGGTGTTTTGAAGGGATTTCATTTTCTCATATTCATCGAGGTCTGCAGCACAGACAATGAATGTTCTTTGATTAACTTACACCTTGAAGGCTGTTCAGTAATTTCTGGTATTAGTGACATTATGAATCCGTCTCCAGAAACGCCTGACCCGAGCTGTTGAAAACTAAGCAGGCTTCATCAACACGTAGACAACCTCGTTGCTACTGCTGGCAGCTGCTTAATGCGAGCTCTCGAAACACAGGTTAAATATTGAACAGGTCTACTTCTTACCTCCTGCCACTCATCAATCACTGTGGAGGAGGTAGTGATGTCTGACATATATTAATGATAGCTATTACGCCAACATTTCAAATTCATTCGCGATGGTCATGTCACCAAGTGAATGAATGGTTTGAAGCTCAGAAAAAAATTCGCTACTAGTTTTTCAGTTTTCTTTCCTGCAGCAATAACTTTTGAAAACCTTTTGCCACAGGATCAGGAATTAAGGGTGTAAAGCTGGCCCTGTTAAGTCACTATGACAACATAAATATACAATAAATACCACTGACCGATAAACACCATTGATTGATAAATATAGAATAAATGCCATTGACTGATAAACACCTTGATAAATACGCAGAGAAAGTGCATGCGGAGGAAGTACTAAGCCAGAGGTAATAAGGTAGGAATATGTGTGCGGCCTGAAAAAGTGGGGCGAGGGAGAGACAGGGCACTGTCTGCCTTTGTGACTCCACCTCTCACCTCACACTGACCCACACTTCACACACATTTGTACTTTAGTCATGTGCAACAGTTTTTGACTCACAGAGTGCGTTATCCAGATATGCTCCGTCGGCCAACACACACCCCCACCTGCGGCGCTGTTGTGCCAGTTTTCCAAGCGCTGTGTGCCTGCTCATTGGAGGAACAGACAGCGGGAGGTCTTGAGTTTGTAAACAAGAGAAGTGTCAGAAAAAAACAAGCGGAGTTTGTTTGCAGAGAGAAAGAAGACACATTGATATGCAGTCATACTGTTTGTCTGACATTTCATGGAAGGCAGTTACAGCCCCTGTCAATGAGGGTCGCGATCTCTATCAACCTCATTGTAAATATTTCTCAAAGCAGCCGAGCATCTGCTTTCCCTGTTAGGTCCTTTGGCTATTGTTTACAAAAAATGAAGGTTGTCACTACACAAATAAATAGAAACATTGGTATTTCTTAGAGCTGCTACACTGGTCTTGTAAACCGATCTGTTTCTAAGCTCAGTGAGACGTATAACTTTTATACCTCCACCAACATCTACTCAGCAACTCTATTAGCCAAGTCGTGATCAGAATGCCAAAAATGATGTTTCAGGCATGATATCTGAATTCCACTATCAAACAGCACCTTGACTGATGAAAGAGTGTTATGTTTTCCCGCAGGAGGCTTCCTTTTTACACAGAGGGATCACATAGATGGGTTCATACGCACTCACATCACCCCATAAACACACAGGAGCTGTGACAGAACTCTGTACCCCAGAGGCTCCGATTGCGACATTTCTCCTTTTATCAGGCCATCTGAATCTCACTTTGTATGGGGTTGCTATGGTTACTGGTTAAATCCAGCTGGTCCCAGAGGCAAAGATTGCGTCCTAAATGTGTGTGCGAACATGCTCATCACATTAAAATATTAAAGAACCGACAGTTTCATCCCAATACCAAGGGGAGCCTTAATACACTTGCAATCTAGTCATAATTGTCCCCACAAGTTTGCTTAAATTTAACTTTACCATTAGGATTTTTTTGTTTATGAGAAATATTTTGTGGAATGAGTGCTACTGAGCATCAACTCTGGTGCCGCAGATAAACTACTATTGTGCCTTTGAGTCAGTGCTTAATAAGCATGTCAAGAACCTGTCTGTCATGCTTGGAAAACAGTTAATCCACTGTGTGACACACCGGGTATCTCTTTCACATTGAGCTGCCGATGCACTAGGGCTAATCTCCTTATGAGGGCGGCAGAGTTTGTACACAAACCGCCTGTCTCTCTTTTTTGTCGACATTTTGCTGCAATTTCATCCATTCAGTTTGTCAGTCTCTGTCTGCATGCCATCACCCCATGCCATATCTCTTTATTTCTATTTGTTTATTTTCCTCAAAATCTCCAGGCAAACACAGCTGGGTCGACTGGAATTATTCCAGGCTGCAGAAGTAACATTACTTCCTCACTGGCTGTAAGATGATCCGTACGGTAGTTATGAGATGTTGAGGATCCTTTGCATTGGAGCCACATTGTGCAACAATAACTCGTCAGGCCGCCGTCACTTTATCCATTCACAACCCTATCTCGCTGTGCCTGTCTTTTCCTACGTGCACCCACGTGGACGCTCATCTGCCTGTTTACTGACACGTCAATGCCTAGCTTGCAATCTCACTCTGTCACGGCCCAATACAGTATGCTTATTTGTCTCCATTGGTTCATTGCATATTGCAGTAAAATATTAGGAAGACTAATCTTAGGCTGAGCTCATGTGAAACTGATTGCTTCGCGGTGTCCCAGTTTTTGACATTGATATTGATAAATGGCTTCATTAAACATGTGGCGTGGAATTGCATCTTGCTGTAATATGATGCCACTGTTGTGAAGTCCTAATGACTTTCATTTATCTGAACATACTGATGAATTTCATCGAGTAATCAACCTACATTGTACCAATAAAAGTATATGGGCACAAATGATAGTAGATGGGTTTTTACACATGATATGGTGTTTCTTGGTAATATTATGAAATTTAAATACCACATCATAAAATGTGGTCATTCCTCATCCAACCGCACAAAGACATCAGCAAAGGTCTCATGTATTTGCAGGTCTTTTCATTGTATTATATTTCTCCAGTCCATTTTTAATTTAGTGTCAGACCGTACTTGGAATCAAAATGCCCAGTCGCAATACGAAACCAATCAATCTGAACTATGAGGGTGGCGAAACAAATCTTATTATAATTGTGTTTGTACTGGCAAAGGACAGGCTTTTTTTTACAATACGCAACTATGTAATATGTGTCAAAAGTGTGTTTAGGGGCAAAATTCATTTCAAAAAGTGTAGATTTCTGAAAATGTAAAATAGCTCAGGTTAACCTCTGCCACCGTTGGCAAATGCAGCATGCATTGAATGGACTGTTAAAAGGAGTATAATCTTTTTTCCAGCCAGCGCCATCATATCTGTGATTTTCCTCAAAGAGACTGTGCGCGCCTCTGACATTGTTGGTAAGTAAACACACCGTCACCCTCACAGAGAGTAACCATTTTTACAGATTCCAGATATTAATTAAGATGTAATATTCTGGAATTTAGGAATTCAGGAATTTTACTGAGAAAGAATGAAACCATATTTTCCATTAAACTGTCCCCGCTACTGTGGTCTGCACTACTGAAAAGCTCTTTTCTGTCATGACAATGCTACAAAATTCACAATAGTGATTACAGCTGCTCGAGAAGGAATTTGCATCATTGTTGGTACACTGAACAGATCGTTCACTGTTCATCCATTTTTGTTTTATTTACTCTAAACTCTTACTCTACACCCATTTAAAAGGTGCAGTATGATTGACTGAAAGCTCAGCAGTACAAATGCAGGACATTGGCTGGAGATTTCCAATTTGTTACAGACACTGGGTAAATAAAGATAAAATGATAAAAAAGAAGAAGCTGCAACTGTGTTAATAGATTAGGTGATTTGAACAATCAAATTTTTAATGTTTTGTAAATCAATTAATATGCGCCTACCCTTCATTCGTAAATTATAATATATCAGCCATGTTAGATGAATTCATATAGTGCCAGACTATATCAATCTTCTGGGTACAGAGAATGGATGTTATTATAATATGATATACAGAATCCAAACAAGAAGGGTTAGTTTGTCGGTATAAAACAAATGTGATGGTTTCGTCATACATAATGCACAGTGGTGGTTTGTGGTTTCAGTCATGATAACATTAATTTTCTGTTGTGAGAATGTTTACAGTTTGATCCATAGCATTTGACTGATCAAGAAGGAAGCCAAACCACAGAGTAAGAATATTCAAACCACCAGGCATCTTAATTCTAGGTTTTCCATGTTTTCGAAACTAGCCTTCCAGCAGTTTGAACCTTTTTCCAAATAAAAAAAACTCTTAGCTGTTGAAAACTTTGAATGGAAATGACATCTTGAATTTCCCTGTCTGACAGGACGCTAGGGTATTGGGGGGTTTGTGTGAAAACTGTCGATTTGGCCAACAAATTTAAAATATTGAAAACCCTGTCTCCCTCTAGGTGGCAGCCTGGCAATTGCAGGAACGTACATCCTGGTGACCTTTGCCCCTCACACATACACGCATATCACTGCTCAGCTTGTCCAGTACTATGTGGTCAGCTGGCAGTTCCTGCTTTACCTTGTATGTAACTCTTTTTAAACACAATGTGTATGTTGTTACTATCTTGATGTATAAATGGCTCTTGTTCGTTTAGTGTTGCCCTTTTCCTTCATTTCGGAGGACAGCAAGCAAGATGGAGACTTCTCTAATTGTAATGTTAACATTCTTATTGTGACACTTGAAGTAGCGGAATACCATCCCATGGAATGTCAACAACAATCTATAAAAATCCTGAGTTAAGCCCCTCTGCCTCTCGATGGTCAGTAATGTTTGCGAGATGAACCATTCTGTTTTTTGTTTTTAAAACAACCCCCTTGATCTGCAAGCACATTAACGCCAGCTGCCTCTCCTAATCCATTTTCAACCCGGGCACAGATGGCAAATACGTAGCCGTTACCATAGATATTATACAGAGCTGAAACGAAATGCATAAACATTTAATTCAAATGCTAAAGCACAGTCAAAGAAAACTCCTTTAATTGGTTTTAGTGGGTTAATTCTGCAGTAAAGGGTCACATCCTAGTGCATCTCCACTGATGGCAGCAGGGAGGGAGCTCATTTCCTTTATTTTTTTGCACCTATTGAGCTGAAATTCAGTTGTAGAAATACAACTTCTGAGAGTGGAGAGACAACAGATTTCTGTTTCAGAAACCGCGATCTCTTTCTACTGAAAAATAAGGGTTGATAGGTCTTTTAGAGCAGCCTATTTGATATCTGCTCCAAAACATTCTATATCATTGTACATATTTCATATCTAATTTTAACCCACAAAAAGCATTTAGAAAAAGATCAGCAACCTTACTGTAAATGCTGAAATTGTATTATTTATTAATTATAATAATTAATTATAATTAAAACATATATATGTGTGTGTGTATATATACATGTATATGCACATATATATACACACACACACTCATACATACATACATATATATACATACACACACACACACACACACACACACACACACACACACACACACACACACACACATATATATATATTTGGGAAAAGAAATCTCCTGCAAAGTGATGCTCTAAATTGTGATTTCAGGGTAGTTTTTAATTTAAAATCAAAAAAGAAACCAGAGCTTTTTTTTCCAGTCTGTCGGTAACTCTGGTTATTTGGAAAACGAGCAAAATCCTGAAAACAGACCATTGTGTTGCGACAAATATCTGTATTTGCACAAGGATGTTCTGATAGACATCTAAAGGTCAGCTCGCCCTTTATATCTTCAGTTCTATTTTTTAATAGCATTCTGATTCTCCATCCATCAGAGGTTTGGGATGTTTTGCCAGAGGTCCTTGAACAGTTGAAGCTATTGGATTCCCAAGGACAGCCTTGGGCCCTCCTCATTATAGAACCACGTTTCATTTCATTTTTCTGCCACAGTCATTTGTTTCAATTAAAGCAAACCAGTCACTTCCTACAAATAGCACTTTGAAAATGTATGTCGATAGAAGTGGTCTGAGATTGAAAATTTTGTTTTCAATTTCTGTGTGATGTTTCAGGAAATGAAATATGCATTTATTAACCTTCCCTTTTGTCCTCTCTTTCTCAACAGTTAATAGAGATTATGGTCTTTTGCATCCTGCTTTATCTGTACAAAAGGAGAAATGTGAAGCATGTGGTCGTTGTGATTTTGCTGGTGGCCCTGCTAGGTATGATCAAATGGAAACCACTTGATTGAGGTTACTCTAGTTATGGATTTTCCATTTTAGGTAGCACGATTTGTTTTGTTGCCAGGCTACTAGAAATTAGGTTGTGTTCTGTTATTATCTCTCTAAGGAGCTGAGAGGAAATGATGTAACAAAATACAGTTAACCACACATCAGTATGGATGAAAGGTATTAACTTTGGTGTTTTTCTGTGAGTAACTCCTGAAGAGAGCTGTTGCCTCTTGTGTTGGTATAGCCTCCCTGACCGTCATCTCAGTCAAGGCTGTGTCAGGGATGATCACCGAGTCAATAAAAGGGCAGATGCAGTTCATCTACCCCATGTTTTACGTCATGCTTGTCGTCATGGTCGTTTCCTGCGCCTTCCAGATTAAGTAAGTCAGTAATTTCCTTTCCTGCTCATCTTTTCAGATTTGAGGTACAGGATGAGACAAGTACCTGATCTCTGAATTCCTTTGAGGTCATGAACCCCTCCGCTTCTTTCTCAACAGATTTCTCAATCAGGCAATGAAAATGTTTGATGCCACAGAGGTGGTGCCCATCAACTTTGTGTTTTTCACAGCAAGCGCCATTGTTGCAGGTATGCAAGCAATTCTCTTAGATAAGGCTAGTATTATTGGACTTTATATTATTTGGGTTATTTTAAACAGTTTGATCCAAGGAACAATAAAGTGCTTGTGAGACTAAGGGAGTTCAAAAAGCATTGAATAATAGATGTCTGCAAAATGAGAAATAGCATAATTTTAGCATAATTTTAAAATGACACTTTTTGTTTACATAAGTACAAGCTCTGATCAAGCTCTATGCATAATTCAAAGAAAATCCAGGAGACCACTTGTCACTGGAGGCAGGGACTCATCTCTATCTGCTAACTACTAAATGAAAATCATCAGAGCTGGAGGGAGTCATCAGTGTCATATTACTCGGTCTGCAGACACTTTGGATTTTGGTGCATTATTTTATTAGTCAATTTCAATAGTTATTGAAATAGCCAAGTATAGATCAACAAGCTAACATATTAGGACATATTAAGCCATAGTTCCATGTTTCTTCATTGAAATCCTCTCTGGCTCACCAAATATATTAATCCTCTCCAAGCTGAAAATTTATTTTACTGTGTTTCTGGGGGTGTCTCTTAAAAAAAGATATCGGAGTATATACATCAATCATTGCCAAAGGCATAAAAGTGTCCTTTACTCGGTCAGGTCTTGATCATTCTCTCAATGATATTAAAAAATCTGTAACAATCTGTAACATACAAAAAAACTATCAGCCATTGGTCAAATACTTATTTGTAACTTTGCTAAATGCCAGTTGGATAAAGATTACGGACCTCGCATCAACCTTTTATGACCAAATCTATAGATCTGTTGTTGGAAACCATTCTAGTTCAAAGTGCAGGAATTGCTGAAAAAAATATCGGTTGGTCAGGTTTTGGTTTAAGTCTTAAAATTTACTGCCATGGATAAGTATGTGATATTTTTGGCAGCTGTAGTTCGTTCAGCATTGAAGAAAATTATTGCTTTGGTTTGCACCCAGTGGCCATCACAGCAGTCACTGGTGGAGTGAGTGCGGGAGAAGTGAAAATAAAGTGTGATTTCAGCCAACCGTAACACTCTGGTCACAGCAATCACTATGTTTGATATTGTAAAGGGGAATAAGGCAGTTTCTCTGCTGCTACTCATCCACCTAACTAATGCACAGAGCTTAAAACTGTTACTGTGCTAATTTAATGTGTCCTCAATTTGATGGGGCTTTTTTTTTTTTTTTTTTTTTTTTTTTTTAAAAGAGCTTAAAAAAACCGTGTTTTCCAGTTTTTAACTAAATGGCCCTTTTTTTTTTTTTTTTTTCAAGGGGCAGTTTTTTACCG
>CAAKHD010020026.1:465612-508112 GCA_901007705.1 Fistularia tabacaria
TTTTTTTTACATCTTTATTTTTTTATAGGGTTTAAATTTTTTTTTTTTTTTTTTTTTTTTTTTTTTTTTTTTTTTTTTTTTTTTTTTTTTTTTTTTTTTTTTTTTTTTAAAGAGCTTAAGATAAGCCGTGTTTTCCAGTGTTCAACTAAATGGGCCTTTATTTCTTTTTTCTTTCACAGGAGCAGTCTTTTACCAGGAATTCGAAGGCTTGGCATTACTCAACATTTTCATGTTTCTTTTTGGGTGAGCATTCAGTTACACTTCGATAATTATGTTTTCTATAGAACAAGTATCCAACATCCTTGCTAATTTTTTGTTTTGTCAGTTGTCTCTTGTCTTTTCTTGGAGTTTTCCTGATTGCTCGAAACAGACCAAAAACAAAGCAACCCGATCGAAATTTTATTTCAATGGAAAGGATCCCAGGTAAGCACCGCTTTCTCCCGAGCACAAGATGGTGGCACGCTTGCTGACCTCTTTGTAATTTAGTGCAGTGCTTTTTACTAGCAGTGACATTATAAATCTACCATCAGTGACCATGGATTTATCTGATCTGTAATGTCTGCCAACCTGGCACCATGATTCGTCTAATGAGTTCTGGTGTGTGTGTTCACAGGGAGTAGCCGCACAGACAAAGTGCAGCCTGAGGCAAAAACCCCAGCTTACGGATCACTAGCAGCCAAACTGATGTGCCGGGCTGGCCCAACAGACGAGTCATAGGACCGTGTTCATCTAACAGGACTGTATTTTTACCGATTTGTCTGCACATGCCTCTTTCAAAGTATTCTGAAAATGTGTTTGTCATGATTATTTAAATGAGGCATGCATTCATTTAAATCAGGGCCAGTATTTATGACTATATTGATGTCAAATGTAAAAATTGGATACTGTTACATGGCTGAAATTACACATTGTAGCCTTTGCTTCCCTCTTAAGCTCCTCGATAGGGTAATTAGATGTGTTTCAATAAAAGAAGAATCTTTCAATTGCTTAAAGCGCCTGATGATCAAAAGTGCAACTTCAGTTGACACAGTATCAAGTAGTACAAAGCTTACAAGAGTTATCAGCAGAATAAATTGATCTAAGCTGTTCTGGGGGTTGGACAGTGTAGTGCTCAACAATGTAAGTGCACTTCTGCCCCCTAATGGCAAGGGATGCTCAAAGATATAGGTGTCATGTTATTCAGGAATGACATGGACACATTTAATTTACAACAAAACTCAGCTCACTTGTCATAAACTGTCTGTTCCAGGCTCATTAGAAGTCTCCAAAGCGTTCTGAAACAGTGGGGGAACAGAAACCTTCTGCCAGTAATCTTGTCTGAGAAGCACTGGTTGTTCTCTTTCACCTTAAATAACCCTCTGACTACATACTGTACCATTACCAAACTTTAGTGCTGCCAAGCAACAAAACTTTTATCAGCCACCTACACATTATGGGATATGTAGGAATCTTGTGTTCATGGTCGACTGACTAACAAAAGAAACTGTTTAAGATTACCCACACAGGTTAGTAATTACAATATGGTTCTTTTCCCGGCTTATATTCAAATAAAAAGGTCTAACTAATGTCACATTTTCAAACAGAAATGCTATCGTGTGAAAGGCAAAATATCTTCGATTCAAAAGCATTCATTTTGATTTTTTTGATTCAAAACCATTAATTTTTAGCTTTTTTAAAACATAATGCCAGGGTCAAAAATAATTTCATCAGCAGTCTTGGTGAGGAATACTGAAAAACAATGACAAATTATTTGGAAACAGATTCTGAAAGAAATTACAAAAACAAAACCATGCATGATCTTCTGTTGGAGTAGTTATTTAATGTGATGAGCATTCTGTCAGTTTCAACAGAAATAATGAGGTCTCGTATCTAAGTGGAATATAGTAACAGCTATGATTACTCTATTTACCATTGGCACATTCCTGCAGTCATGGTCCATGCATGTTATGAAATAGGTGATTGCACTTCCAAGAGGGAAGTTATTCAAGGCACAGCATTTCTGTCAGATCACTGCATAAATGAGGCATTTAGCTGATTAACTAGAAATCACTTCAGGCTACTATATCAAGGAATTGGAATATCAGCTTATAGACATTTTGATCACACCTCTATGTTGAGTTTAGCAAAGCGATACTGTAAAGATGTTGGGTTACGCAGTAGCACCATGCCTCTGTGTTCCAGTGGCTGGCCAATGAGAGTGTTGAGGAGACCCACCACACTAACGAAGCCCAGAGCTTCACCACAACCGGCAGACAGGGAGAAGTCCCCCTGAGTCACCCAACCAAGTGTCACACGGGAGCAGTGAGAGGTGACACTTGGCAGGGGATCGGGCCACAGTCCAAAAGCAAGATCAGAGGATTGCAGGGAAGAAGAGTTAGGTTCTTTGTGTGCGGTGATATCTGATTCAGATGCAGAGCAAAGGTCTGTGTCTTTAGTAGCAGCAGTAGCTTTCTTGGAGCTTTTTTTAAGAGACTTCAGTCTGCTTTTAAAGTGATCCTTGTGTGGCGGCTCCTGAGGGCCACTGCTGCCCGGTCCTTTGTTCATGAGCTTTAGGTCCTCTGTAGTTGGCACACACACCATGGCGTGAAGCTCTGGTTTGCCCTTCGACAGCAGTGACAGACGCACCCAAACCAGGCTCATTCCTGCAGCTGCGAGAAATGACATCTTAGCTCTATGGTCGAAAGCTTGGGTCTCCCTAACATGGCGCTGCCTTTGACCTTTAGATGTTGTGGGACGACACCAGCCAGAGAGCAGCCTTAGTGACTTTGTGTTCCTAAAAAAAAAAAAGCAAGAAAAACATCCAATATCCGTTTAAACACATTATTCAGAGAGAATCCAGCTTTTGCATTCGTCAAAATAGTTGCCAGTGCGGTTAAATCTGAAATGTAATAGAAGCTAACTATCAAGCCAGTTGACTTCCTCCACGTTGGTTATGTCAAGCATGTTTGATAGATTGAGAATGCATTGAACAGTGACTTCGCTATCCTAATCCCTGATGCCCTGATGAGCAATTTACCGCTGGATTCTTTTAAGAGTACCTTCATTTGGGATCTTATGATGAAAGGGAGGCAGACTTAAACAATTCCATATCAAACATTGCACTGAAGTTCTTAATAAAAGCCAAGTGAGAAACATTGTTTGGGTAACCTACATATTAGATTTTATTTTTAGACCAATATGACAGGGAGGGAAAACCGTATAATATGATTGACAAACCCATATGTAACATAAATAAACAAATAGAAAAAAAAAAACATTTACCTCAGTACAGAGAAATGGCTTACGGACTTTTTCACAGTGGCATCTTGATATGATGTCATCTCTTTCATCACTGTGTCAGCCACTGCGCCACTTTGATTCTGGCTGTCTCTGTTCCTCTCCTCTCCTTCCTCTCTGGAGAGGAGCTCCCATTCCTCTGCAAGCTGTTGCCAAGGGCAACAGAATGGTGCCAGACAGCCATGTTTAATGTAATTGGTCCTTTTGGCAGGTGGATACCTGAGGGGGGTTAGAAGGTCAAATCCTCAAATCCCTGTCAAATTGCTGGGGGCGATCCAGACAATTTACGTGACAAACCCTGACTTCTAACCGGCATCTAAGTACGGATGAAGAGGTAGCATTTTTTCGTTATCCATCTCATCTGTGGGAGGGGATATGGGGCATCAGGAGAATTAACAATGCCCAGAGCCTTGAACTGCTTCTCCTCTATAAAAACACCCAACACATTTACAATCTACTATAATAAAGGTTGTGGTCTATTTATCTTTTACTGTATTACAAAAACTGAAAGCAGGAAAAAAAAAAAGACATCGGACATACTCAATGTTTATTTGATTGCCATAATTTCCCTATTTGAAGTGTAATTTGACTCTTATAAATGACTAATAGAGAAATATTCTTCTGAACCAACTCCATAAACAAGACTGACTTCTTTATCTAGACAGTTTCTTCAGAACAAATGTCTCAGCAGCAGCTGACATCAACTGACAGAAGCTGTCCATAGAATAACAGATTGTTATCAGTATCACAGCCTAACAGTTGCGGTTCATTTTCCGATTGGTATTGCAATCACCTTTTGAATTTGGCAAGGAGCTCAGCCTCCTGCTCCTCCTGAAAACGACCTCCTGCAGAGCAGTCTGGGTAATCATGGGGGAAATGTGGGACACCTTTATTCTGAGAGTGCTTTAGATTCATGTTTAGCCCACCAATGCGAACTCCTCGGTAGACCTAGCAGAGGAAGCAATAGGATGGGAAGGAGTGAACACTGGTTTTGAGGTTTCATGAAAGAAAGCAAACCTTGGGGCTTCCAGCCAGTCCTTAAATTCAAAAAGGTACATTGAACATTTTCACAGTGCTAATCCAAACAAAATGGAACTGCCAAGAATCATGAACAAGGCAGCAAAATAATGAAAACATTTCAACAGAGATACACAGAGATTATGTAGCCCGATGATAAAAAAATCAATGCTTCTGGTAGTGTGGGTAAGAGATATTCGATATGATCTTATATTCCCTTATCACTTTCCCTTGATCTGATGCACTGGAAACCACAGCAAATGGGGACTCAGAGGTCCAGTTTATATCTAGTACTGACAATGTGTGAGTCCTGTAAGTTAACATGCAAATGCAATTAATCTCCAGGAAAACAAGAAGTACAGATTGATTTTACAGGGCAATGAAAGGGTCCTGGCTCTGCAAGATCTGAATTTAAAGACAAGCAGTAGAGTAGCAGTAGAATTGCCTCAATGGTCAGAAATGAAAGTTCTGGAGAAATCATAACAATAGGTGTGGATATATTGTTTGCTGTCTTGCAAACAAAATAAGTCCTCTAAAGTCTTTATACATGTCTCACTAAAATTGTTCAGAAATGTACAACATCAACCTGTTGTAGACATATCAATGTAGAGTTCTGTTTTAACAGATGAAATAAGTGGAGTGGGCCATCCACGCTACATTTGTGTACACACTGTTTGGATGCAGCTCTGAATGAGGCCCAGGTCACTTGAAAATGTAGATCTCAAATTCTCCTGTGTGTGCACACCTTTCCTGGGAGCTATCTTCTGGATAAAATCACTAGGGGCATACAATCATACCAGGTCTAGACAGGGCCAAAATCTAAGTTACTGAGCTATAGATATTAAGGTCATTTATTCACCCATCCAGCAAACAGTAACTGCTGTTCGTGTCCATGCATTTTTTATAGATGGCTATTGCAGTTTGCTTCTCAAGGGGTGGTTTTAAAACCACCTGACCAATACAGCACCAATGTCTGCAGCCATTCTTAGCTGAGCTTTGAGCAAATACGTCACATCATACAGAGAAACACCATGTCTCTTCCACCTACCAGAGGGATCCAGAAGGCCATGCCCCAGCCCTTAGGAACAAGCAGGTCCCAGCCAGCACCCCACGAGTTCATCTCATAACCCACTTGCTTGCCCGGCTGGTGAACCAGCAATATGGGAATTCGGCCCTGCAGCGGCGTGGGATTCAGCCTGGAGCCGGGCACAAGGACCTCCCTCCTCATACGATTCAACTCCTGTGAGAGAATTCATTGAAAGGTCAAGGTCATTAGTCCTTTTAGAAATAGAGATGGCAATTAAAAAAAGGGAGAGAATAATGTGAAAAGGCGATTTACAGATACCTGCTCTGAAAGCTTGTTATCCGTGACATTTTTACGCACGGCCTGCTCCCACAAAGAACTCTGAGAGCAATGTTCTGGTACCCCTCGCAACATCAGCTCTCTTCTCTTCTCCTCATCCACCTCTGGAAGAGATACAGAACACACTCCTGTATAGCTAGGATTTCACTTGGGTCTCCAAGTGGCTCCAGTGATTTTGAACTTTATAATTAATACTTGGGGTTTATAACCTCTCAAAAGGGAAATAAATAAAACACATAAATTGCATGTATATAATAGTTATGCAAGAGTGGTGTAAATCTGGTTGACCATGCCAATGTAGTGAGTATCATCTAATGATCATGTCTTTCCAGTTTCTTTAACTAGAAACCATAATGAACCTTCCTGGGACTTCTCTCTCAAACTTACATGTTCTCTCGTAATGGCTGCCAAAACAGAGGAGATAACATTAAGGCAAAGTATATCAGCCAGAAAAGCTTAGACAAAAAAAGATCCATTGCAATAGTAAAACCTCTTGCTTCCACATACCTTCTAATCCTGATGGGAAATTGTCTTAATTTGTATTGTTTGTTTTAAGCTTTAACCTCAATAGGAGTGCCCCAGTTAAAAAAAAAAAAAAACAGGAGGTACATCCTGTTGCCCTCTTTTGCATCTGAGAGCTTCGAACCAATAGTAAGAATTAGTTCGAAAAGTACACAGTGCTGGGCTAAAATTAGTGAAATGGGGAATGCTGGAAAATGACTGACTCATTTTAATTAGAAGCTTAGTCTGAGTGTAACCCTTAAAAAATTATATTTTCAGTAAATCATGTTGTCTGTCACTGATGGATGTTTCTGGAGTACAGGATCCTGCCAGGATTCGAACCTGGAACATCTGCATGGCTGGGCAGAGGCCCCCCCGGAGCACAGAACCAGAGGTGTACTCAGCAAAACAGCCTCAGGATCAGAGACAACACTTATTCTGACTGACAAAAAAAAAATCTGCAAAGGTCAGGGCTTCATAGTGAAATTGGGAAAATAAATGTATTAAACACTAAACTTCCACTGATATGTAGAAAACAAGATGTTCTATGTAGTGCTTTGGCAGAAAAGTGACTATTTACTGTCTTGGCTAACAGATTAATTTGCCACTCAGCTTCATTGTTATCTGCAGACCCACCTGCTTCCCATTCCGTTCGGTGTGATTTCTGCCTATTTTGCCCTGCCAAGCCAATCAGCACTAATTGTCTCTAAAGAGGTGGGTTTGATACTGGGACTGGACAATCAATACCGAGGATCAAAAATCCCTGACGTGGCACTGATCAGTCCCTGAGGCATTTTTAGAAAGCTGGCTCCCAGTTCCAATGTAGATTAAACAACCTGAAAAGTTTATTTATTGTGAGCAAAGATTTAAGACAAAGATTTCACTGTAATGAAAAATGATATTGCTGGCCTCCTGACATTTGGCTGCGGGAAGTTGTTTTTCAGCTTATGTTGTCTCAGCACAGGGTTGTTCATTCTTTTATTCTGATCGTGGTTATATTAGTTTTACCTACTGATTGGTTATAATGGATGTGTCATTTATTCTAATTGCTCGTATGCGGAATCAATTATTGTCAAAAGCACTGTTTGATCTAAGACCAATTGGAAACCATCGGACTCCGTATGGGTGCCCCTTCCACCGCTTATCTTGTGGGTCAGAGTTTACCTTGAGCCAGCTTTACACAGGGCAAAGCTTTGACTCTTTTTGTTGGTAAAGTCAGCCTGGGGTCATCAACTGTCAGTCCAAGTACAGCGCCTGAAGGGAGCTCTCCAGTTGAAAAGATGCCTGAATGAATATCAGAGTCATGGTTCAGTCAAGGTCAAACAAAGGATGAAATGGTAAGCAGGAAGAGACATAAAACACATTGTGAATGACAGTTGGAAGCAATTAAAACAGATGACTTGTTGTCTTGCGAAGGTGCCTGAAAAGCCAGCAAAGTATCAAAAAATTCTAAACCAACAAGAATTTCAATCTAGATACCCTCAAGCAGTCAGGTTTGGAGGAAGCGCAGGCATTTTCCTCTTACTCATAAATCTGTGTAACAACCCTCTTATTTAAAAAAAATAAATAAAAATTAACTCAAATGTAAAGTAAATGTGTAAAAGAATAAACACTTCTGATTACACATCGCTCCATTTCAAACAATGAAGAAATGGACCTTTCAGTGTGTGAAAAACATCAGACTGTTGTCTATGCAGATTCATCTTGCTCTCCTCTTTGCATTGCTCAGGCCACCAGAGGTAGGAGGGCTGAGATTTGCTAATTTCCTGAAAATAAATACAGATTTTCAGTGAGGAATGTATCAACGCTCTTCTTTCTTAGATTTCTTATATTGAAAAAAACCTTTTCTCACATCACAGTCTGTTGCAGCCTCCAAAGTTTCTGTCAACACTGCATGGGACTGTGGCCCAATTAGGCGAAACCGCATAATCTCCATCGTGAGATCACTGCAACAGACCCATCAATTGAAAATGTACAAATTTCCACAATGTTTATCATTTGCATGCCAGTTTTCAAATGTCTTTATGGTAATCAAAGCTTTAAAATCACAAACTTTATAATGATTCCACTTGAGCTTGACATCCAAGTAATCGGAGTGGTTGGTGATCTGGTTCCATCACCCAAGATCTTCTTAGCTGGAGGTCCACTGGCATCTTTACGGTTTTGCTTTCTCTTGATCCCAGGAGTCTGCTTGATTTCTGGAATTTTCTCAGGCTTTGCTTCTGTTTCTGCTGTGGAAACCACCTCCACAGGTACGACCTGAGGAGCTATAGGTTCTCTGCACAGGCATACATGTTGTAACTCTGGGAGAAGGTCCTAAAAGAAGCGCACCAGTTCTGAGGTAAGGTATTATGATTGCCATATATAATCTTAAACATATATTGTGAGTCCCCCTTATCAAACAAAACCCAATAGCTTTTTTGCATGATTCACCACCAAAAATAGCTTCTTAAGATCAGTCACACCTGTTTGAGAGTGGGATGAGCCCAGATCCAGAGCTGTCTGTGTGTGGAGCCTTGAGTTTGGGGCCTCCAGAGGAAGGTAACAGGGCCAAGGGGCTGCGAGGGGTATTTTCCTGCTCTGTACAACACCACGCTGCCTTGCTTTCGCCCTGAGAGACAGAGGGCTGCGGCAAATGTCGGCCCTGAAACATTGCAACTGTAAATTTCCCTATGGACACAATGTGATTCAATTGAGAGAGGGGGGCTGCTGCGGCTTTGTGTTGCTGAACAACGCACTGACCTGTCTCCTTGCATGTCAACAGAGAGAGAGCAGTTAATAGCTTGTCCTCCTCTCCTTGCAGCTCAATACAGCAATAGTAAGAAAGATCCTGTATGGCGAGATCGTACTTTTAGTCACATTTTTTTACTGCAGTCCCAAGTAAAGGAAGTGAATAAAGCTAAAAATTCCACAATGCCTTTTGTGTGTGAGTCCTTACCTGCAAAAGGCAATGTGTGGTCATGGCTCTGTAGCAGGCCCGGTAACATTTGTACGTTGGTCTATCCCCGAGGCAGTAGCCCCACTTTTTCACCATGTGGAACCGCTTAGCATGCCAAATGTGTGTCTCAAGCCAAACATTTTTTCTCTGTCGCCGGTTGAACTCAAGCAGGAGATTTCCGTGCCGGCGGCGAGCCTTGCGGCATTTTCTCTTTGCCTGTTCCTTCTTCTTTTTAGATCCAGCCTGGAGGCTCTTTTCCCGCTGGAGGGAGGAGAAAGAGGAAAAGATAAATGTGACTGAACTGTCAGGACAGTTGAATGTGTTCAAACAACAAGGAGTACTCAGTGATCTCTACAGCCTGAACTTAACCATTCTGTTGGCCATCTCTCGCAATCGGCAAGGGAGACGCTTGGTGTTGTGGCTCATGGCTCGCCGCCTCATGTGCTTTGGTAGCGATCCAAACACATGACAGCTGCCTGTTGTCTTGGTGACGGCATTCAGCATGGCTTTTACCTCTGCAGCCCTGGCCCGAGCAAAGTCTACGGCTGAATTGGTTGAAAGCAAAAGAAAACGATGAAGCCTAGCTGCACAGGCATCTGTCTAATACCTATTACAGCCCGATGAATTCAACTGAATGTTTGCTTTAGAGGGTAAACAAAGTAAACAAAAGAAAAGCTGTGGACTAAAAATACAAACAGAAAGTTGATTATTTTCTGAACAGCAGTGTGTATTTGTAGCACAGAAACATGCTTTTACCAGTGATGTACCGCGGCATCTCCTTGGCGTAGCCTCCACCATCTTTCTGGTGTCCACGCACCCATCCACCATGGGGCTGAGAGCCCCTCTGTCTCTGTGCAAATGAGCGGTCACTTGGACTCTCACCAGATACAACTGAAAGAAAGATTGTTTTGACAGTTCACTTCCTGTGTACTTGTATTGACTTTACTGCAGACCAAAAAGGTAAAAGCCATGATGTACATGGTTGTCAAATCTTGACTGGGATTATCTTTCTTGCAGATGTTTCACTTCTCATCCATGACTGAAGAAGCCTCAAGATTTGACAACGACTGATCATGACCTGCATGACTGAAAACCTTCATAGACACTATGATGTATATGATTGTCTTGTCAACTGTCTTATTTAAAAGTTAACTGTTGGCACCTGCGAAAACATTAAGCGTATAGCTTCAATAAGCGAGAAAAGGCAAAGAAGCAGTAAATGGTGCATGCAGCATCACATGAGCAAAACAACAGAAGCAAAGGTTGCAGGAGCGTTAATAATGGATCTGTAAGTCACCTCCGCTATGTGAGATCCTCTCCTTATTAGGAATGGAAGATGGATACTGCACATTCGCAGGCTGGTTTCTCATCTTCTTCTCCCGCATCTTGACTTTAGCAGCTGACATTTTCTATGAAAAAGAGACATCGATAAGACACGCAGCGACAGTCTTACTCACTCCCGAACTAGTAGCGCAGAATGCTAATACATCACTAGCTGTTAGCTAGCCAACCACATTCGCCTTGGTAGACATAATTAGTTAATCTGTTACACTAAACACATACTAAATGCCTCTCGAAACACTGAGTTACCTCAACGCTGCCGAGTATTGCTGGGTGTCAGAATTTGTAGTCTGAATGCACATGAACTACTTTCTTCAATGGTTAGCAAACACGTGAGTGTCCCTTCTTCTTCTTCGGACAGGGTTTAAATGCAGCTGGCAATCATGGTGGTGCAATAGCGCCCCCGGGTTTTATTTCCGCCCTATCGTAATTGTTTTTTTTCAAGTCGTGCCCCCGGTCTGGTTCACACTCCAAATTCAAATAAATGACTCCGAATTTCGTCACTTTCTCTACACAATAACATGCCGTTACACGTGTCCACCTGACGGAGGGTGCGGGTTCAATAATCGAGTCGCACAACTACAACATAATTTACGGTAAAACAGCGCCGCTGGTTGAGCCGTTCTTGTCAAGCGCCCCACCTCCTCGCAGCGCATTTCTGCAAAACTTGTACCGTTTAATCTGATTTCATCGTCGATTTTGACGTCGTCCATAAATGGCTGCATTAATTAGGAGAATAATCAGCACTGCTAAATCCCCCGCCGCCATCGGTCCGTACAGGTGAGAAGGTTCGACATGCTAACATCCAACAACTGACACACAGATGACGTCCGAACTGTCACAGACATGTTGGTAGAAGAGTCTTCAATTTGCTTTATTGCCTTGGAAATTCCAAAAAATAACGCTTTCCCGCGGTGTTGTCTGTGACTTTCCATCCGAATTCATTCAGATGGGCTCCATTTAGGATCGAAGTCCAAGTTGACCTTTAGAACTTATCCCTGAAAGGTAAACACTTTGGAAAAAGCCCAAGGTTTTTAAAAGATGAAGGATAACTTGACACCAAAGTGTTTTGTCACAGCTTTGGAAGTTGACAAAATGTATTGAAAGCCATTAAATTCCATCGTCACCATCATAGTGAACCATGAGAACACACATAGTTGTCCTTTCTAGTTTTGTATTTCACCAGTTTAAAAGTAGCTATTAAACACATGAAGCACCACTTAAAATGTAGTCATGTAAATACTCAGTTTTAATTAGATATGGTACATTCATTAGTTATTTATAAATACAATAAGGACGGCCGAAATACACCATTTTCTGAAAGCTATAAAGACTCCATTGTGGGCCTTCCCTTGGTTGTTTCCAGTCAAGCCGTTGTGGCCGACCGGACCATGTACATCTCCGGGCAGTTAGGGATGGACCCTGCTAGTGGACAAATGGTAGAAGGTGGCGTCCAGGCTCAGACCAGACAGGTCTGATTGTCGTCATTCATTCGTTCATAAATAAATCGGAGCTTCTGCTTTGCGTGGTTGTTTTTCTTATAATTTAGCTTATTGTATTTGGTTGCTTTTTTGCATGAACTCTGGATCTAGCAATTATTTTTGATTGCTAATTCACAACATATTTTGCTCACGGTCCTCTATAAGTTATTCATTTTCTATAATCTCTTTAAATAATCAATGAAAAGGTCAATCAAATCATGTTGAAATTGTACACTAAATTATTCCCCTTTGTCCATCAGGCTCTTGTGAATATGGGTGAAATCCTTAAAGCTGCTGAGTGCAGTTATGAAAATGGTGAGTTAAAATTTAATCTGAAATGGAAACAATTCGGTTTCTGGAGTTCACACTGTTGGGAACATGTTCTATTTCCGACTTTAGACCATTGCTGAACAACTGAAACATCTTATTCCTTCAGTTGTCAAAACCACCGTGCTCCTGGCCGACATGAACGACTTCCACAATGTAAACGATGTTTACAAGCAGTGTAGGTATTTGTTCCAATAAGATTTCTTGAAAGATTTTGCTTCTGGGTGAGAAAACCCAGGTATGTGCAGTCCTTCCAGTATCTTCCTCATCGCTTTGCACACTTGCCTCATCAATACGCAGTTTTATACGAACAGCAGATGTGGCTCCATCATACAGAATTCTTTAAGTGAGTGTGATTTTCAAGACAAATCTATCGTTTTCACAGATATGTTGCACACTAGAGGTACAGAGTATAAGTCACAGCTAACTAAATTCAAATCCCATGTCTATATTTTACTGATTTGATCAATTGTAAATATTTATATTGCTGAACTTTACAAAGAATTCAAATGAATACCACCGAAGGGCTTCCTCCCACTCCCTGAGAAATCACCATTCTGGTCATTTTTCTGACCAGAGAATGATACTCTCATGTGAATTTGGTGAGGAAAAAACTGTGAAAGCAAACTTGCATGAATAACCAATTACCAAATAAATGTGTTGATTTAACCGAATGATCAGAAAATGTAATATCCTTACATATGTGAGGTACTATGGATGTTTAACCCTAAGTAAAATGGTTATTTGAGACTGGTCCCGATGGCAGAGGTGAATCTAGAGAAGTTATGTTCAGGATTAATCATCTGCCGCTTATCCTGCACTCAGGGTCGGTCGGGGGTAAGCTGGAGCCTCTCCCAGCTGTAATTGGGCAAGAGGCGGGGTACACCCTGGACTGGTCGCCAGTCAATCGCAGGGCCACATTATACAAAGACAAGTAATCACTTGGAGCAATTTTTTCCAATTAACTTGCTGCATTTTTTTGGACTGTGGGAGGAAACCAGAGGAATCCCAAGCATACAAACTCCACAGGAGTCCCACGATCCTTTGTGCTGTGAGGCCGAAGCGCTAACCACTGCGCCACCGTGCCACCATGTTCAGGATTAATTTGGACACAAATATTTAACTATCTTATCGAAAAAAAAGATCGATTGTGGTATGTCTTCTTAGACTTACATTTACAATTAAAAAATCTGGACGAAAATAAAGAAAAAGGTGTTCATACATATGTCATCGTCCGAATGAATCACAGTAATTCCTCGGTTTCCTTTTAAAATAAAGCTTACTGTCAGTGCTTGCTTGAAATGGGAATTTTGCTTGTAGATGCATGTCCTCCCATGGTACATTGAGCTTTTCTCAACACATGAACACAATTTAACACTAATATGCTTACATTTTTAATTTTTCCAACATTCTGATATTTAATGTGCTGCTTTCTGTAGTCTTCCGCACCAACTTCCCAGCCAGAGCAGCCTATCAGGTCGCTGCTCTTCCTCGAGTGAGTATTTCAAGATCTGTCTTCACTCCATTAATCCTCATCCTTTATGGATTAATAGCCAAGTGAGCCAAACCTACTGGTGAACTGTCATCACTCGTTGCTCATTGTTCTTTCTACAGGGCGGACTGGTTGAAATTGAAGCCATTGCTGTTCTAGGACCTCTGATGAATGCATCCTAATCAGAAAAGTTATCGACCCATCAAAAAAAATCGAGGAAAGAAGATAATTGAGCAAAACTGATGTGTGGCACATATTTTTGTATGGCTGTTGAATAAAGTCATTAAGTGCCATTCCGTGTCGAGGGCCACTTTCCCTTCTCATTTGCATGGATGATATCGAGTATGTTTTGACACCATGCTGCATTTTAAATTCCCTCTTCTCTAATTTCACTTAGTCTAAGCACTGAATCACATTTGATCCTGTCTCCTATTACTTCATGCCGGACAATGGATGATTAAATGTTAATTATAAATGTCTTTTACTTGGTGGTTAATTGCCTTGATATCAACATGGCTGCTTACATTTGACTCACAATCAGCATCCTCAGGAGTTAATGATTGATCCTTACATTACTTCTTCTGTGGCGCATGCAGGTATATCTACACTCCTGTTGTTTCCTAAACCATTAAAACAAGTTCAATGTTGCAATGCAGCCGACAAATACTTTTTTAGCATGTTAGGATATGTTCCAGATTTAGTATATATTCTTTCAATGTAGTAACGTTTCTTAAAAGTATGAAACATACAGAGAAGTGGGGTTCTTTCCGTACAGTAATACAAAGACCCATTTTGTTTCAAGCCAAAAGAAAAAAGACTGAGTTAATTTTTTTTTATTCTGTACACTAGGTTAGCAAATTTGTACAAAGCTTGGAAAAAGGTATATATTACAGAGAAAAACGAGAGATAATGCAGACAGTAACAAAAAAGGAAAAGTTCCTGACAATCACATGACAATTTTATTTAATCTAAAATGTTTAACCATACCCTGTAAACTAAATGTAAGTTTCATGCCATTAGTTGATCCTCTACTTTGCTCCACTTGCCACATAATGGGAATAATAAAAAAACAAACAATGTGCAGTGTAAAACACCCATGTTGTTTTTTTAGCTCTTGTCACCTGAAAGACATTTAAGGAATATCTACCATATGGTTTGATGATAGGGCAGAATGACATCAATCATTATTATCCTCAAGCTGGCAATGATCACATCACATCATTTGTCTTCTGCATGTGCATTTAACCATCTGCCGTTGTTTTTCATTTTATTCTTTCATTTGCCAAAAATTGTCTCAAAAGTATGCAATTTAATCACCAAAACTGACAATGACAGTATTAAACAAAAATGAATAATAAAACAGTTACTTATGATTAATACTTAATTTCGTCATTCCAATTAAATGTTTATTAGAAGGGTTTCATGAAACTATGGGGGCGATCAGAGAATTACAAAAAAAAAAAAGGTTTTAAAATGTGATATTATTTGTTTCCTCTGCAAAAACTGTCACAACTTAACCTGCACTGTAAAGCAAGCCAGTGTAATGAGCTGTTACTGCAAGGTGTTTGTGACTTCACAGTTGTTTTTGGCTTTTATTCCTCATAGAAGCAGCTACGATAAATACTTTTACTCCAATCATCTCTACTTCAACACACCTCCACACTAGTCTCTATATGAAATATTGCACCCTCATCTCATATTACCCATCTTGAGTTTTCAATAGACTTTCATTTCAAAAGCCTCCATAAGCCACATCTAGCTAGAGGCACTTTTGGTTTCAGTTAACAAAAAATAAAGGAAAAACATGTGAAGGCACATGCACATTAATGTATCCTGTGTTGGCTCTTGTCGAGAGGACAGTACTGATGTCGTAGGATTTGGTTCCTTTTTCATCGGGTTGCTTTTACATTTTTAGTTTTGAGGAATTCATTTGGTTATTCTCTTCTGCCTGAAAGAGGATAAAATTTGGTGTGAGACAACCCTGACACATATACAAACATACAATCATACATTCAGAAGTTGTGTTCCAAACTTATACTGCATTAAGTTCCAAACTTATACTGCATTAAGTTCACCAGGCAGTAAATCCATAATTCCTAATTATTATTATTAATTATTAATTATTATTATTAATCATAATCCTAATTATTAAGAAATATTTGGTTAAGGGTAAAAGTGAGCTGATCTCATTTTAACAAACAGCAAACAGCTCAACTTAAAAAAGCAAATACAAACACGATGTTTTTATTTTAGAATTATTAATCAAAATTACCTGTTTTTGCATTTTATTTAAAAAAAAAAAAAAAAAAAAAACATGTTTATTGCCTCTTTTTATACAATATGATTATAGATGTGTGTATTCTGCCACATTTGAATGCCTTTTACAAAGATTGATGGTTTTGAATCTTACCAACTCAGTCCTCCTTTTTGGCTTTCTCGCTCTCCGTGTCTTGAGTGAGCTCTGCTGCAGACACCGCTGCACAAACACATCCAAGGACAAAAGAATAAAAAAAATCAATACAAGTCATATAACAAGTCCCCACATCCCCACAGGAGACGTGAAGTGTTGCCATTCCTTCTTTATCGCATCTGTTTCTGCTGAACTACTTTACAAGGGATTTCACTGGCATCTGCACACACAAACACACGCATGCACGCACATATACACAAACACACACCTGTATGGTAATGAATCTGGCAAACACATGCAATAGCCTCAAGAATGAATGTCTCATAAAGCTTATGCAATGTCTCCTTTAGACCAAACGTGTATCTACGCATGGTGCCTGAATGGGCGTCTCTGCTGTCAAAGAACAGCATGTTCCCTCATAGAAAAGGGGTGAAAGCTGCTCTGAAAAGCATGATTCCGTCAGGGAGCTGGCCACTGGAGGCGCATTAAATGACTTGATATGGTCGTTAAATGTTGAAAATTAGTAGATAGGTTCTAATTGAAAATGACATTGTAACAACAGACCTCGAGTGTGAAAATACTCATTTGCAACCAAGTTCATAACAATACTATGATTCGTCTTTAAACATATTTTCTTTAGTACTAAGTTTTGTATATTTTTTGTGGCATCTTTGTAAAACAAGTCTGACTACATGTTGTAAATGACAGGGAGAACTGAGTTGACTATTAGAGATTAACACATTGCATTTCGCTGAATCTCTCTTATAAGATTATGCCAGATGGAACAGGCCAGTGGAACATAAAACTGCATTATGTAATTCGAGGCAGCAGAGCGTAATTATTCTCTGGACCATTAACAATACAGCCCAATGACTGAAAGTTGCATGACTGAGGTTTGTCAGAGTACTGCTGCTGCGAACAACATTGAAGATGAGCCTTCATTATGTACCCAGGTTGTTGTCTGTGTGTCTTATTTCTCAATCTTACACTGCCTTTCTGTTCTGCCCGATGGACTAACAACATCCTGCTAATTCTGTCAGCTCCAACAAATCCCAAGATTGTCGAAAGCAAGCTATAGGACTGTCCAACTTTCCATTGTGTGCCTCCGTGTAGCCATCCATCAATTTGTTGGGATACTGACATCTTTGCAGGTTACATGTAGTTGTCCTTCAAGTTAACGAATTGGGATACTTGAGGCAAATACCTCAGTTGTTGTGTTTCCTTACCTCCAAATGAATAAAGGTCTCTTCATGTTCTGATTGAAGATTACAGGATTTTCCATATGCACCAAAACTCTGTTTGCACATGCTCATTACTGAAGACATGTTTACATACGTTTGTCAGCTATTTCACTTGACAGCAATTTACTCTTTTTGACCCCCTTCCAAAATATTTGGTTCCGTATCATTGATTCAAACAGGTACAATGTCTTGATCCCTAACTCGGGAAATTGCATTTTGAGGGAAAAAAATCCTATTTTTTTCCCACTACAAACTCCTTTTTCGTTTTAACATTCCATAATTCAGCATGTCCACAGAGATGGGTAAAACCTCCCTATCAGACGACCAAAAAGTTCTGCAAGAATTTAACTTTATATTTAGTGATAGAGACTAAAGTGCGATGAAGTGCTTTCTTTACTTGAATACGGAAAATAACCAAATGTATGGCAGCAAAAGTGAAGGCAGCACCGATTTGTTAGTTTTTCTTACTTTCCGATGATGGGTCGACAGCTGCGCCTGGTGCTGAGGCTGCCTCAGAGTCTGTCGGGGTAGCTTCTACCCTTGGAGCCTCAACTGGGGCTGCAATGTCTTCTGTAGACACTGAGGTTACTATGGCTACTGGAGCTTCTAAATCTACTTTGGCTGAGGAGTCTGAAAGCACTGACGTGGATGCTGGAACCTCTGCCTCTGGGATGGGTTCTTCAGGGATTTTCGCTGTCTCAGGATTCTCTGGGGGTACCTCTTCAGCAGAGGGTTGAGCCTCAGGTTGGGCTTCAGGGATGACAGAAGGCAACGGGGGCATCTCTGGGATGGTTGCCACAGCAATCTCTGTATCTATCACAGGTTCTACAGCCTCTGTGGGTGTTGACGATTCAACCGGTGCTGGTATTCCAGCCACTGCTGGGATTTCATTTGTTCTTGAATCTTGACTTGGCACTGCAACAGCAGCATCTGGTTCTTTAACTTCACTTGGTACTGCTGCCAAAGCTTCACTTGGGGTCGATGATTCAGCAGCACTCTCAGATGGAGCCTCTGCCTCTTCGGGAGCAACAACCTCAATAGAAGCCTTAACAAGTGGCTCCAGTTCAACAGCCTGGACTTGTGCTAGCTCTGGTTCAACAACAAGGGTTGAGACTTCAGGGGAGGCCTCTGGTGGTGCTGCCTGTTCAGCAATTGCAGAAGCCTCTGCCTGCATGGGTACAACAGGTTCGACAGCAGAGACCTCCTCTGAAGTCTCCACAGGAGCTTTGACCTCAGGAGATTCCTCAGCTGCCAAGGTATCAGAGGCATCTAACCCCAGAGGTGGAACAGCCTCCACTGTGACAGGAGCAACTGCAAGCTCAGCGGAAGCTTCTGATGCTTCAGTAATGGGTGTGGACTCTTCAAGGGTGTCAGGTTTTTGTTGAGGAGCAGCCATCAGGTCTTCCCCAGAGCCAAGGTCTTCCTGGGCCTCCATGCCCATCGTCACAGCCAGCACCTCATCATCTGCTCCCAGCAGATCATCAGGTAAAGCGCTCTGCACAGGTAACTGCATCTGGTCCTTGATGGTCTCCGTGTCTTCTGGGATGATGCCATTTCTGACTGCTGTCAAACGCAGAGAATAAGGCATCAACATTCATCGGCTTGTTCAGGAATGTAGTCCTTAATTCTTAACATGATTTACATCACCTAGTAGAACGTAAAGTTTTAAAAAGTTACTTCTCATCTCACAAAGTATATACGAACTAATGTGACCCGTGGTTAATATAGGAGATAGGCTGTGAGGAACAACAGATGCTCGCTCGAGAAAACATCCTTTCATTTCCTCAGTTGAAAGTCAGGCGAATTGAAACCTGTGTTCTCAAGCCCAGAAGGCATGAAAGGCACTTTTAGAGGAAATAAAACACATGTGATAGACAGTGTGTGCTGAGAACACTCCAACTTCTTTCACGTTCCATGACTCAGGTTCTATTAAAATCATGAGTGTAAATATGATGTAAGCCCTTGAGCAAAAACAACAGTAGATGAGGCAGAGGTGTGGATGGAATCTTGGATGAATTACCAGGAACTGTAACACATGTTACTGAATTTATAACTAATTGATGCTCCTGTCCCATCTTATTTATGACTAAAAGAGCTTTTGTATTAAAGAAAATGGGCAACTGGTAAAATTCAGCTGGCTGAATAGCTGGGAAGGTGCAGCTTCCTGTTTTAATTTGCCTGTCAGAGAGGCAAAAAGTAATGAGTGGAAGGGAATGTGATTGCCTGTCATTTCAGATGAAAATTCAAACGTAGAAAAGAATGGAACAGAAACAAGGTACAGTGCATGTCCAACTGCACTAAACCAGAGAGGGCAATGGTGGAATTTTCATCAAAAAAGCCATTACAGAAGTGGTTTTCAGTAGGTTTTCTTTTAGAAATCGCTTTTCGCCATTTTAAAGGGGTATTTTTTTCTAACAGCAACCTGCCACCGGTGTAAAGTGGAGATTGTTCAGAAAAAAAAGGCAGTTTTGAAACATGTGCATTTGAGTTGAGACATAGACGGTCTATTCAAGCATGGATGATTCAGGTGTCAACATGATTTAGCAACCAAAGATAACAGATCCCAGTCAAAACACTGGCATAGCTGGCCAGTAGCACAAGAGGAGGGGGGCTGGACAGACGAGGGGCCTGGACGGGGGATGGGACCAGCGATGACTTGGATGGCATACAGCTGTTTTGTTCCACAGACTGTATATTGTATGATTCAGCCACATTAGAGAAGCCTAGTTGGGCACAGAGTACAATAAGTGGTGTCTTGGGGGAGTGGCGTGATGTAAGACCCTGGAAAAGGACCAAGGACTATCCAGGTGATCATATAGCTGGGTGGCTGAGGAGACAATTGTCTGACACAAACTTCACACGCTGACGTAGTCGAAGACGGTGAGAATGAAAATGATGCTGATCAGTCTCCCATCATGGGAACACAGTAACACACAGAAAGGACACACCCTTTACTCATTCACACTGAATTGTCATCTTGATGAGCACTAACAATTACACTCAAAGAGATGGGCTTTTTAACAAGGCTGGCGACTGTCCTGTGTACCGTATGTGGGAATGCGCTGTGAAGCAGCGCCTGGCATGACAGAGCTATGTGCCAGTGGGTCGGACCCATGAATGGACAATCATCATCTGTGTTCTTCATCTTGATGCATGTGTGACTTGAACACAAAGTACGTACGCGAGGGCCAAACAAACCCTATGTAAAGAATATGGAGTGTGACTGGAAGTTAAGGGGGGGTTGGAGGTTGCCGAGCCCTGCTATCACACTCTGAGGAATTCTTAGGGGAAAGCATTCAAGTTATTCTTAGAAAGGAAATGATTTCCTCTCGATAAAGATATCTGAATTTTCAGAAAATGTTGGATAAATGGATGGATAAATGGATATTTTTGTTTGACAAATTTTAAATCTAAAATCTGGAGGAGGATTTAGGTAAGTGACGTGCACCACATTTAAGTACAGTATTAGTTAACATACACAAAAAAAAGGCACAAATCAGGCATCTTGCAACTCGGCAGAAAACAGGTTGGGTAACTTTTGATTGAACACTCCAGGCAGGCCTTGCATGCAACTCTAGTTAAGTCTGACCCACGTAGGTTCAACCAACCCCCCCAGTGGTTTGATGGAATGTGGCAGTCAACTCAACATGAGCGCAAGTAAACCTCCATCTCAGGTCTCACATCATCAATAAATCACAGGGTGCAGTTTATTGGTTTGGTCCATTGGCTTTCAGAGAAACTGAATAAAAAGTTCTTTTTTGATTTATTTATGAGAAATTGGTTGACATGAAGCTATTCTGAGCCCGGTGTGTTCTTACTACAGAGAGTGGGGCAGCAAAGTGGGAAAGCACACGGTGTCCCGGAACAGCCGGCTGCAGACAGACGGACAGGCAGACACACACACACACACACACACACACACACACTGAGGACTGACAGACAAAACACTGCTTGCAAAGCGGATCAAACCTAAACCCGGTTCGAGTCCGAGTTCGTGCACAAGGTTTAAAACCCCGAGGATGTATCGCGGCTAAGACGTGAAAATAGTCAAAGCGTCTAACTCCGTGGGGGCGAAGGCCACGACACTCACCCACGGGGGCTCCGTTGCTCTCCTCGGGCTTCGTTCCGGGTCTTTTCTCCTGATCGACCGTCTGCGCGCTGGATGAAGAGCAGCCCATGTTTGGGGGAGAAAACGAAAACTTCCGATCGATGTAAAACTTAGTTTGTTTGGGGGGGTTCTTTTAAGATTAAACACAGCGGGCTTCTATGTGTAATCGGCTTTCAGGCGGTGATGTGATGGACAGCTATGAAGAGTCGCCGGGCACCAGGAGCTCCCCTTGTCCGCGTGTGTGTTCGTGCATGGCCCGCAGCTCCGCCTGTACCTCCCGCCCCAGACAGCGATCTGCTGTTAGCAGCTGGGAGCTCTGCAACGGAATAGAGACTGACACCCTCCTGAGCACAAGCACAGTCTTTACACAGGAGGAGGCATGTGTGTGTGTGTGTGTGTGTGTGTGTGTGTGTTGTGTTGTGTGAGCCCTGCAATTTCTGCGGAAAGGGAGGACCCTGTAGTCACGTTTGTGGAAACACTTGTTCAGTGTGTGTATTTCTTTATGCAGGAGAGTCTGTGTAGAACCCCCTCTGTGTCCGAGTGCAAGTGTAGGATTACTTTAGAAATCAGAGGAAATTAATCAAGACTTTTTTCCATACAGAGAAATATTATTCATTTTATTTTAAATACAAAATAAAGAGTACTGACATAAAATAAAGGATTTTGTTGTGTGGAAAATGGCACAGATAAAAGTGAAGGAGCTGCGTTTGTTACAATCGAGCCAGTTTAGCAGGTTTCTTTTAGAAAGAAAACATCTTGTCGAGTCGAGAGGAGGACCGACCAGTCTGGTCTTTTCATTTTTGAACAAGTTGCGTCTCCAGTGTCGCCAGCTTCATGGATATCACTTCAAGTAAGCACGTTAAAGAAAGTAACTGCTGCACACTAACCAAAATCCATACAGGTTTCAGAAGGAGTCTTCATTAAAAGGCACATTTGAATACGGGAGAGATTCCAAAAAAGCCCCGACAATGAAGCCACTCCTTTTTGAAATTATGTTGTATCTTGTCGGTGTCATAGATTTAAAAAAAATCTGTATTCAAATTGCATGCCGGCAACAGGTGGCAAATAAGTGTGGCAACAAAAGACTGGCTATGGCGGACTTTCATATCCACCAGGCTGAGGAGATCAGGCTCAAACTCCTTGATATCGATGCTAAAGCCTCCAGCAGGGATGTCATGGGGGTCTTTGAGTGCGGGGGGAACTTGCACTTGTGTGAAGGGACAGCAGTGCCAAGAGGTACATGCACTTTTTAGGGCCATCGAGCTGCCGCTCTTATAAGAAAATACCTGATTCTGATTCATCCAGCTACAACGTGAAAGCAACATTTTGCAAGCGGCTTCCTTGTGGAAGATTGCAGGCGTTAGACTCTCTGTAATTGGCACATTATGAACTGGAAAACATGGCAATGGAGTGGTAAGACTGTGGAACTCCACCTTTGAAGCTGTAATTACAACAAGTCACTGAATGTTATGGAATCAGAATTGTGCTCTCAGTTGATTCATTTGGTCTAACCACTTTTTGGAAGTCTGGAAGAGCTACAGGAGCCTCAAGATTTATCATTATTCGAGGAAGTCCAACTTGGCTGAACTGAATAAAAGTTAAACGTGATCAGAGTTGACAGTGCAGGATGTACGTGTAGTGACAACTGCATAGTTTCCAATAAAATTGTACTGTTTTCTTTTCATTAAAAATTGTGCCCATTGACAAATAAAATATTTGCTTAAAAATCAGGGAAAATCTACGAAATTGAGAGAGAGAGAGAGAGAGAGAGATTCTCTCAAAAGGATATTATGGAGTGTGAGGGTCTTCAGCTGTTCAGCAACCTGTTGCTGAAACATCATAACATTCTTACACTGGCACTTACTTTCATCTGAGGGTTTGGGGAGAGAACGAAGATGATAATCATCTCGTCCTTGCCTTGAAATCCATACAACCTCGCCTCTCCTACCTTTTCCTCAGACAAGCTGTCGCTAGATCTGTCTCTGCAGATTTCAATCTCTGTCTGTCTGCAGGCAATGCGGTGGCCGAGATTGGTAAAGACAGTCATAACAGCAGAGCAGGAAAGACTGAGAAATTTTGTAATAAGGAACATTTTTTGACTTTGGTCCAATCAGTCATCATTATGCAAGGAGCAGATACTCGTATTGCATTATTTCAATTGTATAAAACAAAGAAAACTGTCATTCAGGAAACTAAACTTTTCATGTTGGAGATGATATGCTTTCTTTTCTTTCGCATTTGAACCAAGAGTTCATTCTTACTACCTAGAGCCATTATATGGTGTGCTGTTTGTCTGTGAAGATTTTCAGTTGTCCTGGTCATGATATTCACTGATAAATACACCCGATTAGTTTTCTTTGAGGTCTAGTTGCCACTGTAGGATTTTTCGGTGTCAAGCCGGGTGATTCTCCAGCCATCTGTGAAATACCTTTACATAGTCTAGACTTCAGCTTCTTGGTGATTTCTTCCATTTTCTCAAAATCTTCGGCATCGTAAAGGTGCCACTCATCAGGCTCCGATGCTATTTTTCTCAGCTCCTGTTCAATGGCTTTACCCACACCAAAGGCATAGATTGTGATTCCTAAAGAGTAATAGAAAAGGATAGTCATTTACTGATCGGGGCAATTCGATCAAATAAAGGGCATTGTGGAACCAAGAAAATTACATTAAGAGTACCAAAGTTCTTTGCTTTCGTAGCCCATTCAGAAACATTGTCCTGTGACCTTCCATCAGTACACACAAAGCTGGCATGTGGGATGTTGGGCCTGGCTCCTTTTTTAGCTGTAAAGCTGAACTCTGACAGGTGATGTAAGGCCGAGCCAGTCATGGATCCCTTCCCCATGTACTGCATCCGAGCAACAGCCTGCTTGATGTCCTTCGCCGTGGTATACCAGCCCAGGGTGAACTCTGTGCGGACTTTGGTGGAGTACTGAAGAAGCCCGATATGTGTGCCTGTCTTGGAAATGTCCAGTGAATCCACAATGCTGTTTACAAACTGCTTGACCAGCTCAAAATTGGTGGGGCCAAGGTTCTTAGAGCCATCAATCACAAAAACCAGATCCATGAAGCCACACTATGGTTCTGTTTGAAAAATACATGTATAATTGAACACGTGCAACCAGATTTTGACTTGAATTAAATTTTTCAAATCAGGGGGTCGTATAATTTTACAACTCTTCCCATCCTCAGCCAGCGTGAAACCTTTCAAACATTTGCATGTGTAGTAGTCAGTAGTGCTGACACATTGATGCTCACACCCATGCTGTTCCAGCTAGAAGATACCTAAACCTAAAAGTTAATTGAAATATTTTTCGAGCATCAATTCATCACACTAAACAGCCCGTAGAATATCCCCCTTACTGCAGAGATCAGGTACAAAAAAACCCAATACAGAACATTTAAAAACCATAATCAGTATGACCAAAGTTCAATGTTACAGTTACCATTTGTGCGTTTACTTTGCTGATACATCAAGAGAGATCTTTTTCACAGTATCTTTTCTAACATGCCACTGTAGTCTGGCACTAATGAAAATTGTCAAATTATGAAATTCAAGATGTTGATGAAGATGTTTGCAACAGGTATGAGGTGAAGTGCATTGGAAGGCTGTTTTCTTCAAAGATAAAAATATTTCTAAACAGGTATGTACTGTAAGAGTAATGACAGGTCACTTGTATAATAATGCCTTCTTACTATATTAAGTATGGTTTATAATGAAATAAAGAAAACAACAACAATTCGCCAATGTATCTATGAATGCCTACTTTTAACCTGATCTCAATGATAAATTAATACAACATTATTTCATTAATAGTTACAATTTTAGCCTGGGCTTTACAGTCATGGCACTCACATCATGTTTTAACTTTGCACAAACCGTTTACCTAAATCTTATTTCTCAATTGTCATGAAATTCATTTGGCCGTTTCTTGCTGAATCTCCACCTGTACATTTCTTCAGATGTCTTTTCACATGTGTACCAATTTTGTGCACTTGAACACACATGAGTCTCTGATATTCCTGTTTGTTCCATGAGCACATAGATCTGTCCATAAAAGACACACTCCACTTATTGTATCACATCAGGGCAGGAAGTTGAATGGAATTGTACGATTTTAGCTGTAACCTTCTTCCAGTAATCACCACATGTGATTTAGAAACTTTAAAATTTAGGTTGTTATTTATCCTAAACACACATTTTGACTTTCAAGACTTTAATATTGTATATTCATTTATTTTTCCAGACCTGCATTGCCTTTATTTCCTAATGCTGTCCTATTTCATCCGTCCAGCAGATGTCCTCAGACGCCTATGACGTTACCTAGACCACCTCACATCCACCTGCTAACCTTCTCATTCCTCATACTGGAATGTAGTCTAATGAATTCATTGAGAGTGCAATGAGGGGGTAAAATGAGCCGGCTTCCTGCCATCACATCCCTGATATCAGAATTCTGAATTACCATTCAAACTGCATTCAGCACAGAGTTGTCACTTTCATAGAGCTAAGACCATAGAAGTAGAATTTCAGACTAGAAAAAAAATCTACATGAGAAGGGGCAAAGTATCAGATAACGTACTTTTACATGTCTTCCCATCAGATTGGAGGGTGGAGGCTTTTCTGCAGCTGCACACACAGGAGTCTCCTGTGCTGATAAATTCCTGTTCACATCCATGGTCACCACCAGCACAGCCATCAGGCTCTGAAGGGCAAATGTATGAGAGCATTTTTTTTTTTTTTGTTACAGATATTTCTCTTTTTACCTTGAATCTGTGTTATTTTGTTTGCTCTATATATACAGTCAGTATCTCAGCCTGCGCCAACATGATTCCAATCATCTCACCTGACTGCCAAAATAACTTACTTCTACAGGTCTTGGCATCCAGATTGAGGACGAATCCCTTCATACACCAGCAGATGTAGGACTCTGAAGTGCTGAAGCAGTCATGCTCGCAGCCGTGGTTCCCCTGGTCGCAGACGTCTTTCTATGAGGCGGAAGAATCTCCCATTGCTCCTGTTTCAACCAATACTTTGTTTCACTACTGTTACTATGGAACATTATCTGAACAATTAACAGTGATGTACTTTTCTATGTATGAATGAGCCCTTTTATAATTATTGTATGTCTCTCTGGCTGAGAGTCAAAACCACAAATCCATGAAAAACTTCCAAGATTAAATACCAAGTATTATTCACATAATCAGGAATAATGTGGTGTCAAATACATGTTTGTGTGTGTGCGTATCATCCTGAAAATTCAGGGTTATCTCCATGCAGACAGATGCTAATAACAGAAGGGTTAGCAGAAAAAAATTGAAGTGACAGAGATTTGAAAGAGCTTCAGATACAGGGAGATATGCAGTATTATTACTGGTGCATGTCTTCAGGTCTGGGTTGAGCTGATAATCTGCACAGCAGAGGCACTCATATCCATCAGGCAGGTTGGTACAGATGTGGTCACAGCCATGATCCACCTCAGCGCACAAATCAACAGCTACAGGAGCAACACAGAGATAAATGTGTCTGTCAGCTGACATAGCTTTTAACGGCCCTTTGAGGGAGCCACGTTTCACACAAAAAAAAGATTTAAAAGAATATAAATATTGATTTAAAGAAAAGATCTTTTACCTTTACAGGTTTTGCCATCAGGGCTTGAGTGTGAAACCACTCCTACACTTACACCTGTAAAAGGTGGGGCTGTCCACACTGATGTGCTTGCACTGATGGTTCACCACCTCATACATACCTGTGCCTGCACAAGCACACTGGGGTGAAGCAGAGGACATGAAAGGGACGTGAGGTGATTTGATTCCCTGTCCCCACGACAGGGACCTCACGTCCCTGTCCTCAGGGAATCAAATCACCTTCTAACTGTTTGGCCTCTCGATCTGGCTGAAGTTAGCCACCAGGTAGACATGCTAGGCGTGTCTCACTCCCTATGGCCTTCCGGGTGTTCATATCCACTCTCCCGGCTCCAATAGCAAATATTCGAATGCCACCTCATCTCGCCTGAGCTGCAATCTTCTCCACCTTGTCCTGAGGTCATCCATCAGTCACAATCATGGAAATTCTTGGGACACACATGTTTGCTGTTCGGGCCCCTTCAGCCTCAGCGAAAGCCGTCTCCATGGTATATTGGATGGCGAGACAGGTCATGGCTCCTGTGGCGAGGTGCTTCATGTTTCTCACAGCCTGAACCACCTCAGACTATGTGGTGTAGGTGTTTAGGAAGAACTCATTCTGGACCAGGCTGCCATACTGGAGTAGTCAAACTCGCGTGGCATCAGGGCTCACCTCCAAAAACTTAAGAAGGTTGATGATGAACATCTTGACCCTCTCATAGTCGCTGGGGCGGATACTTCCGGAGCTGTCAATCACGAAGACAAAGTCCAGTGGGGTGCCTTTGCAAGAGTTTTCTGTGATCGAAGATGCCAAAATTTGAGCAGTTGCTGGTAAAATATAAATTAGGACAATATAACACAGTGTGGTCCTACAATGGGGAAATTATAACAGGAATTAAAAAGCAGAAGTTGGAAACATCAGAATCATAAATACTACTAATAAAGTGAAACCATGTGACATGTAAAAAAATAATAAAAACAGAGGGTCTATTAAATGACATCAATACAATAAAGACAAGTAGAACAATAAAACAATCTTTATATAACATTACAAACAATAAAAGCAGTTAAAACACACCATACCCATTGTTTTGATTTGGACCGTTTTCCGTTAACCGTTGACAATGCATTTTCCCATGTTTAGAATCGTATCGTTTGAAAATGTATCAAATTATTTCTGGAGAAATCTGTTTTATTTTTAGATTTTCAGTTTCTACAGGCCTGCTGCCTGTTTTACATATCTATGATGGCCCACAATGAAGCAACAGATGTAGGAAACGGTCGCCTAACCTGGGTCATTAAGCACGCTGCAGATGAGGGCTCCTCCATTTTTCACCATTCTTTATTATTAATATTACTACTCAGAAGTATATGGATGTAACATTTGCCCCATGTGGCACTCTACCATTAAATCAATCCAAAAGTACTTACCCTGATATGAAGACCAACTATTTCTCTGCTCATTAAACAAATAAATCAATAACCTTTGAGTAGGGAGAGCACCTTCAGAGGTTAAACATGTATAAATTCAGTCCTTCTACTTCAATAAAAGCACTTGCACTGCTGTCCCTTATTCTGTCTACTCCGACTCAGTGCTTCCAGCTGTTTCCCTTCTTACTTAGACCAAGCCAAATGCCCCTTGTTTAAGTCAGTCTGATGGTAAAACAGTGCATCTCTCACCTTCAGAGATTTTGCCATTTTTTAACTCTTTAATGTCCTCACTTCAAAACTCAATACAGTATTGAAGTATTCCTCTGTGGGGGGACTGGACAATGGCAGCGAAACCATAAATGTTTTGAGCAATACATAACATCTTTTAAGGTATCCTGTTTTCCATCATTTTCATTATTTAATGTTAGAACTTGTCATATGAATTAATTTAGCCTTTCTGAGGAAAACATTGACATTTAAAGGATACTAAATTAAAACATTTACAGCTCAGTGCTTCAGTGGTAATTATGCAGTATCTTTTAGATTTGCAATTTTTGACTTAATTTTATTAGTGAAAACTTACCTGAAAACTAACGTCATATTTCTAACAAAACTGAGGATAACGCCCCACCTCACAGTGAACACGCTCATAATCATCACTGGTTTAGAATTGTTTTTCCGGCGCAATTGGGTCATTGGATGTGATTTAGAAAGACAGATGACTCAGTCATTGACAGATAAATGTTAAGACACACAAACTAACATTTAAGTAATACATATTTATATGTAGATGTAATAATGTTTTAATGGACAAATTAATGTCATATGGTGTTTTTTTAACAATGGAGTTGCAATTATCTTCAGTGCATTCTGCATCGGGGAGTAGTTTTCTGAAAACTAAACCTGGTGGAGTAGTCTTGTGTGTTTACACTGACCAGACGCTCCTTCAGGCTTGATTGCAAAAACACAACCAGTTTCCATATCCTTTGAATCCTTGAATCCTGAATCCACATTTATTGAGCTCCTGAAGTAGAGGACATATACAATTATTTGGGTTCCAGGCTCCCATGAGTAACTCATTCAAAATATCTCCAGGGAATCAACCCATTACAGTTCAGATAAACTGATGAAAGCAAAACAGATTAAACAACCACCTGTGACATTTTCTCAATCAAGCGAAATTCTGAATTACATTCCAAGCAGCACAAGTCAACACAATTAAAGAACAAACAATTTTTGAGCAAACAGCAGAGGATAACATTTTTTATGAGATTGCCCTTTGATCATGTCAAAATATAGACAGTTTTTTTTTTGGGGGGGGGGGGTCATCCAGTCAAGGACTCACTCCACATGTGGATTTATAAAGTGGGCAATCTCTGCCTGAGCACAAGCAGAGGAAACATTGACAGGAAACAACCCACAACAAAAAACTCAAATAGTACTGAAGGTCAGTCAGATTTTGCTTAAGTGCGAAAGGTCAATCGCAGCTCGGGCTCACACTTGATTGATACACACTAAACCTAAAAATAAATGATAAAAATATATGTTATCTATCAAACTCTCAAGGGCCTCAATTTAGAATCTACGAGACTCAATTGCACATGGGTGATCTTTCTCCAGTTGTACTTAAAAAAGACAGAAATTACAATTGTTGAGGTAAACTGTGGATAGGAGTGGATCCAGAAATAAGAAGAGGGTAAAGTTTTCAAATTGATGTGTGCATGTGCATTACATAAGTCAGATGGCTCAGTGCATGTAAGGGCATGCAAGATGAACTATGTGTGTGTTTAGCGACAATATGCTCATGATCATACTGTGCACTGAAGAGACAGTGAGGTGTTTTCTTGACAGTGAGGTCCAGTAGCAGGCTAAAAGCCTTCATGCCATAGCAGCGGAGCCAGGTGGGACAGCCTGCTTCAGAGGGACACTGGCACTGTTGTCATATGGAGGTAGCAGATCCTGATGATAAGGGTCAGAAAGGAGAAAGGATTTTCAACAAGCGGAATTCTAATGCACTTGTTTATGCTACAGCACAGTTCAAACTTTGATATGCACTTGAATCACTTGGTGATTTTTTAGGTGTAAAATAGACATTAATGGAAAGGACGTTTGATAATAGCCCCTTTGTACTCGATTTGCTCAGGGATCAATAAAGTATTTCTGATTTCTGATTACACATATCTTGATACAAAAAAAAAATGTTAAGTTAATGGACAACTTCCCTAAATGTGATTAATAATTTTAGTGGCATTTCAAGAAAGAAGATAAACTAGTGCCCATCTTGTCTAACTGCAGACAGGCAAACACATTCATATTTTATTACACAATATTTCACTCCAAATGGGAAAGAGGACTAAGTGATACCTGCTGTTAAGCTCTTTGAACAAAAGCCATTTGTCACAGTTCAGTTCCGTTCAGTCAAGGTTCCTTTAAATGAAGTGTCCTGAAAATGGACAAAATGCAAAATCTCTTCTGTTTGTCCGTTCCTCCGGTGCTCACCATCAACAACTGAGCAACGCTGTGTGCGGTCAGAGCGTCTCTTGTTGTGACCGGACACATACTGTGGTTTCTATGTTGACGTCATGGCAAGAAGGCTCGCAGGTTTCCTGAATGGTTCAAGTGATTTTGTATTACAACACCATGTGTGGACTGTAGAACCCACATGTAGAACCAGGGTCCGGGGGGTTCTGTCAATAACGGAGAGTCGTTCTTTTGTAAATGTAAACCACTGTAATCTTCGTAGGAGGACACAGATGTTAAATAATCAATAACATTTAATATACTCTTTGTAGCTCCTATCTCCTATAACGATTTTCCTCTGCAAAGTGGTGAAGCTGGCCGATTAAGGACGGGAGACCCAGTGAAAATGTTCCTATTCAAAAACCCTGATTATTACAGGGCCAGTAACAGAAGTCCAACTTTTTCTTCCCTTTAAACCAACAGTGACTTCCAGACGAGCAAATAGGGGAAGCCATTTTCCTTAGCAGCTGTACACCTTTGAATATGAAATAAAGCAGAAAATATAGAGGAGATGATGCTTCAACTCCGGCTTCTGCATGATAACACAGGATTACACACAGGTTGGGGGGTATGCTGTTTTTTTTGAGCTTGTCGAAGACCACTTTCTGTGTCTCCTGCAGATGTTTGAGCCGGCATGTAAGGGGTCTGCAGCAAATAGTGCATGTGACGACGAGAAACCGTGGCCGCACCAACTGAGCTGATATATATTAGAAGAAGAAGCACCAACCTTATATTATTATTATATTATTCCTTCAAGAATATAATTATGATTATTATTATGCATGCACACACATTTGATAAGGATATATATTTTTTCACAAAAAGACAAACTATGACAGAAATACATTTTCAACGTCTGCAGTTGTTGTGAAATTGTTAATTTGAACTTTAAGTCAACATCCTTAAAACAAATGTGATTAAAGTGGCAGTCTGCTGAGAATCATTTTGCAATAACTATAATTACTTTTAACTCATCAATAGATTAAATGTTAAATTAAGAATCACAATGAATTTTGGAAATTGTTATTTTACACCTCTAGAAAGTGCATGTTATTACATCCATCCATTATCTGAGTATGTAATGAAATTGTTGGCGGTCCTAATTGGTTTGGCTTAACAGTGGTAGGACCAAACATCTAAACAGCAGGATGGTTTCCACTCGTATAGTACTTTTATACAGTAGTACGTTTATAGTACTCTCAACCCGATATATTGAATTAATATTGAAAAGGGACCTCAACTGCTGTTGAAAATAAACACACTGATGAGCCCTACGAGGAGTGATTGTAAATTGTATTGAACTTTAGTGAGCCAGTTTATTCAGGGGGGGCTTACCGTTGTGTCGTTGGTCGTGACATAGAACAGGATTTCTGCAGTACCACGGCCGCACACGTATCTGTAGCAGTTCCACACGCATGCTATCAAATAGGCCTGACAACAACGAAGTGAACAAAAATGCAAATAAGATACAATTTACAATCAATATCCAATACAGACTTCAATTGAAAAAAAGAAATAAATAATAATATGGAGGTTAACATATAAAAGCTGTTTATACATTTGTCTTTGAACTAGCATTGCTTTTGTTTTAAAGGCCCATTACAGATTAATTGTAGTTTGTTGAGCCAAGGTTTTCCAAGATAGTTAAATGTAGCCACCAAATTTTTTTTTCATGTATGATCCATACATAGCGGATCACACAGAACTAGGACAATACAATTCCAGTTCCTGCCAGATGACTTGTAATTGCGATGAAGAGACGACCCTTACAGCACACTCTAACTCTGATGACAAACTCAGATTGTTTTCAAGATACTGTATATCTACATGATTGTTATTGGAAAAGTACACTTCTGTTGTCTCATTGCATCCAAGAACGATTAGATCTCAACGACTGGAAAAACAAAGCAGCATCTGTTGTAGTTACTAAAAAACTTGGTGGAAAACACAGTCTGATCTCAAAACTCAATTAAGACACTTATCTGCACCCCAGAAGCTCAGAAATGTTTACTGCATCTGCAGCAATATGTTCAGGGCAGATGAGGAGAGTTTCATAGAGACAAAATTGAGAATGTGCCAGAAAGATGATTTTTTTTCTCCTTTTTGCATGGGTAACTGTAATTACCATATTTAGCACAAATGTCCTAATTTTTTGTGCGATTACTATCCACATATATGATAATCATGAATTGTCTGGGTTGTTTTGTAATCTTGCTGTTGTATGTTACTAGATCTTTAAAAAATTATATTTATACTCATGTTATTTTTTCTCATTATTACAAAATAAACTGGAAATTATTGTATCAAAGGTTCTGCAACAGAGGCAGCTTTTTGGACAGTAAATGCATCAATATATATGATTGTGGCCAAAGGCAGCTAAAGGGACTACAATGAATGGCAGTAACTATAAAACATCATGTTTCACATGCTCTAAAGTCAATATTGAGCCAAACAAAATCAGCTTCGTCTATACTTAATTTATGAAAACAAAGAAAAGGAGATGGCTAAAAAAAATGTCCTGTGTATTTAATATTTTACATTTATTTACATTTACACCTTTTCAGGAAATTCTATTGTGCTAATCATTTGACTTCGGCATGCCTGCCACGACACATTTCATCAAAGCTGACGAAAAAATGTTGCGTATGGAAAAAAAAGGAAAACTACCTTGAAGCCGAGAATGCAGCCAATGAAGAGCAACACGATGAAGACCAAGCATACATTACTGAGTGCAGCGATCTCCTCTTTGTAGGGGAAGTTATCAGGCTGGAGGTGGGACAGGGGAACTTAAGTGTGCTTCAACAAAAACCACAACCCTTTGGTCTACATAAAAAAAGCAATAAACAACACCTGCTGACTTTACCTAATAGGATTTCTTACCAGTTGCTGCAAGTAATCCTGTATGGTGTTTGGGTAGACCACAATGCTCACAGCAACCAGGGTGTTGAGAGCAAAGTCAAATATTTGGTAGCAGAAAAAAGGGATGATCCAGGATGCATGCAACTGAAAGGGAAATGCTCTGATTAGCTTTCAGGATCTCAGTATTCAAACCAAATCCTTAAGCTAACACCGTGGGCACAAATCAGATCTTTAGATAGTAGTTTGCTTAAAATAATTCAAATACAGTATATATAGGTGTGTTTGGATTTATTATGTTTTCAGAGGTAATTTTTCCTCCTCTGCTATCTGTCCATCATAGGAAGTACATAAGTATCAACTTAATTTAATCTAGAAGAAAACATAATAAATAATTGGTTTACCTTGTATGCACCGTATGTTGCCATCCCACAAATGAGTATCATCAGCAGGGAAATGGCAGAGGCAATGCACATATCTAAAGGATGGACAGGACAAGGCTTAGTGAGCATTAGGTCACTGACTGAGACAGATACATATCTATGATTTCATCATGGTCAAATGATATGTATAAAAATAGACTCTTAGAGGATAAATCAGATGAATAACAAGCTTAAACCAAATAAGGAATTAAACTCTATAGTGGAATGCACCACATGAGCCTGACCTGATGTCAGCATGGACTAACAGAACTGATCATTGTGAGGCCTAAGAATGGCGGAGCAGAGAACTGAATCCCATGAGACAACACATCTCAGAAGAAATATCATACATTGTTCAAAGATTTCATGCTCATCCAGTGGCCCAGTAAATGCATTGTCAACGTGTTCTTGATGGATGTGGATATTGTCTAAAAATGAGTCTCCATCCAGAGTATGATGCTGTATTGAAATACCACTTTGCTGCCCTAATACCTAAATCTAAGGCCAAGCCCACCCACTGTGCTAACAAAGCTCATTTTGGTGATGGGTGTCAGCAGGTCTGTCTGGTAAGAAACTACCTGAAGCCTTTTGCCATAAAAGAAAGTCCAAATTTCTATTTAGTCAAGAGCCTTTCCTACCTTTCCTGATATAACGATATTTTCAATATTCCATATCTGTCATACTGATGCCTCGCTTCCGGTGAGTAAACGCTTACGAAACTTGCTACCACAGCTCCCTGGTTACTCGCGAGTTACTAGCGTGTGTCTGTACGGGGTCCTTATGTGTCAAGAAAGGCACCTTCAAATGAAATACATTATTATTATGATACATAGCAAACTGCTGTAACCACATGGGCATAGTCAATCAGCTGTCAATCATGTTTCCATGTACTAATCATGAGATTACTAAAATATAAACATTAATAGTACAAGGCAGTGGATTGATAAATTGCAATATTTTATCTTGATGTATTTTTTTTTAGAAAAACTTTACTTATGGTCAAAATTAGTCATTAAAGAATTAGCTCATATTAAACAGCTATCAGATGATAATAGTTGTATAGTCTGAACTCTCAAAAAATAATTTCTGAAATACTTGAAATAATACATAGACATTAAAATTCTAATTGACCATGATACCTGAAGACATGCAGGACCAACTATACATTTCTCGATATGATTAAGTTTGAAAACCAATAAAGTCTTGCCCAATGACAGCTGCGACAGGCTCCAGCATCCACATGACCCTGAGTGCAGGATAAGCAGTATATAATTAGTGAATGAATGAAAGAATGAAATGTGCTGCATTTGAAATTACAAACAGCTGGTTTAAACATATTACTTGCCATTAGTTTAATAAATTAAAATCCGTGGTGCAAGCTTTGTGCCAAGCTAAGCTACTCGTGCCAGACAGCAGCTATCGCAGCTAATTTCAAAAAAGATGAATGTTACATATTGTGTAAATTTAAAAGAATCCCTTTTCCAAAAGTTGTTTTGTGCAATATTTAGTCTCTTCAGGAAGACAGTATTGGGACACTGGCAAAACACAAGACTGGCAGACCACAGATTGTTATGTGCTTTATTCAGGGTTTTACACAGCAAGACCAGTGTCCTAGTTTCTGTGTTTTACATTTGATCTCCTTGCTGCCTGCTGGACAGGCTTTGCTGAGTTTTAATTTTCTGAAAGTGCAGGGAAAAAAAATGAAGGTAAAAATAATGATGGGGCTTCAGTCGAAAAAAGGAGAGGCATCATATCAAAAAATAGTAACGAAACACCGAGGTAGTCTGGCATCATTTTCAGCTAATTAAGTGTATTATTTAGGGGGACCGGCGTTGTATCTTTACACTCCATGGATTGAGAGGAGTTTAGAAAATACATGAAAACTCAACTTTTATCCCTGGTCACACTTCAGCTTTAAGCAGTGCTAAAATACACCACATCGCATTTTGGTGGATTGTGTGCCTCCTGATAGGCTGGCAGCGGCTGGCCGAACCTGCATTCATGGATTGTCGGACAGCCTAATCCTCTGGAAGTGCGACAGTATTGGCACAACCAATCAGAGACGCGCGGCAGCTCACACTTGGAGCCCACCTCCCGTCAAGACTCTTCCTCTGCTCAACTGTTATTTTTTGGTTTTGTTTTTTGTAAAAAAGGCTCTTCAAATGTTCTCTACAGATTTATATTGGGCCTGCATTTATTCTCCTCTCATTTTCTTGGTTTGACCAAGAATGGAGCCTACAAGAGGATGCTCCTCAGTCATCCCTGCATCAGATATATGCAGGAAGTTGTCCGAGGTACAATAGAGACTGTAGTTCTCTGAGAAAGGAAAACCAAAATTTCACTATGATGTGCTGTAGCTAAATCAATTGATAAACGTTTTTTAGAGAGCGGGTTGGAAATCCCCATGGTGGCTAAAAACCGAAGTGAAGTGAAGTATACTATACATAAAAAAAGCAGGATTAGCCTGCTTTGTATCTGCGGTTGAGTGTTTACAAGACCAAATTACATGAGATCCTGCAGACGCCTAAAAATAGCAAAACTCAAGCAGGTAAAAGAAGTAGGAGAGGGTGGGTTTCTTGTTCCGAGGTTTACCAGAGGGGAGGCCCACTACGACAGATTAAACAAAACAACAACCCGGATTTAACCGCTTAAAAGATACGGAGATAGCCACAGCCTGCCCTCCCTAAGCTGGTTCAGATCTGATTCTCCACTGTGAAATACTAGCCTTCTGGGCTACTTACTGGCATCATCCAGGTCATTAGACAACTCGGTGCTGGTCATGCGATAACGCTCTGGATCGCTGAGCGCTGTCAGAAGGATGAGTAGCACCACGGCATTGATGAGCTTAGAGGAAGAGGACATATGGGCAGATAAATGCAACAATATGGACGACAAAGCTGGGGGGCAACTTAGACAGGAGACAGTGGATCAGTTTGAATTAAATCAGGCTGAAAGTGTTCAAACGACAAGCAAGGATTTCAGAGCATGCAAAGGATTATTTACATGGGCGGCAAAGGACACAACCATTTTTTGGTGAAATTTCCATTGGAAGTAATTTGTAGAACCCAATATAACCTTGAAACAGAATAGATGTGTTGCACGAGTATAAAAGCTTCATCTCCAGCCAATCTTGTGTCTGACCAATTGAAGGTCAATGCAAAGATGAGTAGCAGACCAGGTGGATGTGATGGAAACATTCTCTGCAGTCAAAAGATACCCTGACAATAAACCTGCTACCTGATGACACCAGATACTAACTCATTAGGAAGATAGCCCACAATGGTGTTTGATTGCTAATCGTGTCCAGCAATTTGGATTAAAACAAAGATTAGATTATAAGTTAAGTGTCAGGTATTTTTCGTGAATACACTCAAAAAATCCAAATAGCATTTTTTAAATAACAGTCCTGGATTTGAAGCAAGATACATTTTATGTTTTAAAGCAGAAACACATTAGAAGTACACCCTGAAAGCCTCTGTGTGTTCATGAGTGACCTGCTGTGGAGGTGATAAGCGGTGCTCACCATGTACCAGACCCCCAGGATGATGGTTCCCGTGCGGACATGGCAGCACAGGCAGCAGCGTGTGGTGTACCAGCGCTCCCGCGGGGACATCGTCATTCTATCGGCTTCAGCAGAGAAGCGCCGGCGTCAGGGGGGGAACCACGTCGGTGTTCACCCGCGGCGTCCACGGCGACCCACACGCACTGTCGACGTGCGCGTCACCTGCCAGCGCGAGCGGCATAGTGGCGCGGACAGAACTGAAAGCGCGAGACGACTGTGGAGGGAGTACAACTTCCGGTTACAAAATAAATTTTTTCCTGTTTCCTGTATTTTCCTGTCAACACATGCAAGTGCCACATTTAGTCAGAAACTGTCCATTTACTTATTCTAAATATTAACCTTATTGTATTACAAAGAGACAATTTGAAAATGTGTAATCATTAAATGCAACAAACACTTATGTTTTAGTGTAAAGCCAAACGGGTTGTTCTACCACTTATGAAGGAACGCAAGGACTATCATTGGATTGTATGCAGGCAAAACATCCGTAAATAATAGAAATTGCTGTGTGTTTTGACACATTTATGTAAAACCATGTCCTGAAAAAATACAGAAATCTCAAGGGGGTAATGACGACATTTTTGTCATACCTTTCAATTCTGTGTTGTATTGATGACGATGCGCTGTTATCCTTTCAAAACAAAAACGTCTAACTTCCGGTAATCTTCGTGTGTTTATGGGGAACCCGGATTGTAATTCACGGCGTCCTGCTGGTAAACACAAGCAGGGGGGTGACGGATTAGGGGGGGTGCGAACTAATACGTTGACTTGAGGTTTTTCAGATGGTTAAAATGAAATTATTCGGGCCTGTTAGTAGTCATCTTTCCTTTTTTTGGCATCCTCCTGGAGCATCGTCAGACGCATTACTGACAAATAACATTCAGGGTCTTTTTAAATCTCTCAGTGCTTTTAAGCATGGACGCACAGTGCAGTTTAATCAAATTAGTGAGTTACATAGTTTGCCTATGAAGCTAGGAGAAATTGGCGAGCTGATTTACATGCTGGTTTATTGGTCTTCATACCAACACACACACAACCCAATAAATAAAACACCAAAAGCAAGTATAGAAAAACTGGCCTTTAATTAGTCTTTTTACATATGGCTTTAGCTTTTCTTTTGTTATTACAAACAGGTTTTTACAAAAGAGTCCAAAGACTTTTTAATCCACCACGGTTGGAAATTTATGAAGATGTTGATGACTGTTATAGGGGCGACAAAGATAAGAGGCCACCAAGCAGTCACAGTAAAAATGGTAAGGGAGCACATTAAAGTACATCATCAGACAAATGGACGACCTGGTGAAATGGAGTCAATTAAAATTTACGCAGTGATAGAAATCAAATCAAAAATAGAGGAGAAACGATTCCCTTTTCTGCATCTGAAGATGCTCATGTGGCTTTATGTCAAATTTTGTCTCGCTGGTGAGACAAAAATGTTGAAAACATTTGAGCTCTCGGGCCTCTCACCCACCCACCATTACACACTGTACGATCATGGCCTGCAAATGTTGAAGCAAATAACAACCAGTAAGCAAAGGCCAGTTCAGTATTAGGTCCCGGTGTTGAATGACCTGAAAGATATCAACTGGTTCAGTTTTCTTCACAGTACCTGCCAACTGTCAGCCACCATAGTCCATTTCTAAACATGTTCAGTATTTTCTACATGGCTAGTTACTACAATACAGCTCCTTCAATCAGTTATTTGATTCAGCAGAATTAGAGGACAGAGTCAGAGTATTAAATGCATACTCGAAAATCATAAACACCGCATGACATTAGATCGCACTGCAGCTAGGTTCAGTTTTCAATGATCGACACTTGACCTGCACAAAAAGCTCTTTTTCTTTCAAGCTCCAGACAGGTTTTTCAAGGTAAGTCCATCGTGGAGACAATTAGGGTCCAAGTTCTTTCCAAAAAAGTGCTGCAATGACAGGTTATCAAGTCTTTTGCATACAGTGGCCTGAAGAGCGAACTCGAGTTTCATGTCTCTCTCCTCGCCTTCTTCTTCCTTGCTGGCTTGCCTGCTTGTATCTCTTCAGGATTCTCTGCGGCAGGAAAAGGATAAGAGATGGGCTGGGTTGCTCTAAATAGGATATTCACAGTCCCCCCCAAGGTTTTCAAGACTTTACGAAAGCTGGACAGTCTCTCTTCCTCTGGAAGGTTGCATCTATTTTTAAAATATTTATCAATCTTGCTGGTTACTTCAACAATTTTTCCTTGATATAGAATTACAAGACTGCCCCATATGAAAATACCAGCAGGCGATAGACTATTTTATTTTATCTACACTGATGAATTGCCCTAGTTAACTAATTTCAAATAACCATTTAATTCATTTCTGTGTAACCATATCTGTAAACTTTAGTTAATTCAGTAAATACAAAATGGAAACAGATGATCTGCTGAGGAGATTCCTAATTAGGGAAAAGCCGGAAGAAGTAGAGTGCAATCATTAGCATGACAAGTAGTGGTTGTTTTACTTTTCATGATTTTAACAGAAGTAATAAAAATATATTGGTTGTTAAGTCTTGGGCCACTTGAATGCTGTCTACATGAATGACCAGTATGGTATCGGATCTGTCAAACATTTTTAAGCTGAGACATTCTGTCAGCTAATAAATTCATGAGGCAAACCTTGATGGTAAGCCATGTTGATCTTGCTTACTTAACTGAAGGAGGCAGGTAACAGCCTAATTTCATTTGACTATTTTCATGTAGTCGCTTGCTAGTAAATGGTTATTTTCTTACTTTGTTGTATTGGAGCAGGAAGGTTATTTTGCTTGGCAGTTGACTCTCCATCAGTTGGCTTCGGTGGCACTTGTGTGACTGAGGATTTCTGGGATATGTTCTCCTTCCCTGCTCGCTCAAGTTTCCCCTAGGTAGGAAGTGGGAGTGAATATTAAATGCATAGATTACAGGGAAACGAGACAAAAATCCTTCTGAAATGATACTGGATCCTGTGCGGTTTAGGAAGGCAGAGTTGGAGCAGCTGAGAGGAAATGTCCCTTGCTATAGTTAAAAGAACCACTGACCTCAACAGCAGTTGCTTTGACAGGCTGGACAGCAGCATTGTTCTTCTGAACAGGTGGCAGCTGTTTCTTCACCAAAGAGGCACGTTCCTCCTCTTTCTCTTGGACATCAACCTTCACAGGACATAATCAAATTTAATTTACACAAGAGTGTCAAGAAGATAAAGGTCAATTTTGTCACAGGTGAGTACTTAGATGACATGGGCTGAGAATATAAACACTACCAGAGAACTTGAAAAATCAAATTTCCACATACATGGAACGCAGCCCCCTCCTTAAGCTGCCACCTTATCTTGGTGGAGGGGTTTGCGTGTCCAGATGATCCCGGGAGCTATGTTGTTGGGGGCTTCATGCCCCCAGAAGGGTCACCCAAGGCAAACAGGTCCCAGGTGAGGGGCCAGACAAAGCGTGGCTCAAAAGAAAGACCCCCATGACGAAGAACTACTTGGAACCTGGTTTTCCCCAGCCTGGACGCAGGTCACCGGGGCCCCCCCCTTGTGCCAGGCCCGGGGTTGGGGCTCGATGGAGAGCGCCTGGTGGCCGGGCCTGCACCCATGGGGCTCGGCTGGGCATAGCCCGAAAGGACGACATGGGACCCCCTTCCCCTGGGCTCACCACCCACAGGAAGTGGGTGCAGTGTGAGTTGGGAGGTGGCCGGGGGGACCTTGGTGGTGGTGATTCCCCTTTTTAAAAAGGGGGATCGGAGGATGTACTCCAACTACAGGGGGAATCACACTCCTTGGCAAAGTCTACTCAGCGGTGCTGGAGAGGAGGGTCCCCCGGGTCGTTGAATCTTGGATTCAGGAGGAGCAGTGTGGTTTTCGTCCTGGTCATGGAACGGTGGACCAGCTCTATACCCTCAGTAGGGTTCTCGAGGGGGCATGGGAGTTTGCCCAACCAATCTAAATGTGTTTTGTGAACTTGGAGAAGGCATTCGACCATGTCCCGCGGGCAGTCCTGTGGGGGTGCTCCGGGAGTACGGGGTACCGACCCCGTTATACATGCTGTTCGGTCCCTGTAGGCCTGGAGTCAGAGCTTGGTCCACATTGCCAGTTCTAAGTTTGACTTGTTTCCGGTGAGAGCTGGACTCCGCCAGGGCTGCCCTTTGTCACTGATTCTGTTCATAATTTTTATGGACACAATTTCTAGGTGCAGCCAGGGTGTCAAGGGGATCTGGTTTGGTGGCCACAGGATCAATTCTCTGCTTTTTGCAGATGATTGCTCCATCAGGCCATGATCTCCAGCTCTCACAGGAGCGGTTCGCAGCCAAATGTGAAGTGGCCAGGATGAGGATCAGCACCTCCAAATCCGAGACCATGGTGCTCCACCGGAAATGGGTGGAGTGCCCACTCCGGGTCGGGGAAGAGGTCCTGCCCCAAGTGGAAGAGTTTAAGTATCTCAGGGTCTTGTTCACAAGTGAGGGAAGGATGTAGCGGGAGATCGATAGGCGGATCGGTGAAGCGTCTGCAGTGATGTGGACTCTGTACCGGTCTGTCGTGGTGAAGAAGGAGCTGAGCAGCAAGGCGAAGCTCTCAATTTACCAGTCGATCTACGTTCCTACCC
>CAAKHD010020026.1:510598-542317 GCA_901007705.1 Fistularia tabacaria
GACGCTCTTCCGATCTCTTCAGGTACAGCAGCATCAGCCTTCTCTGCCTTCACTTTGGAGGAATCTGCTATGAAAAAAATAAATAATTGGAGGAGTGAACAACCACAATGTCAAAAAGTGTTAAATGAATTGCACAAAAAACACATATTCAAGAGTCACCTTTTTTCTCCCTCTGGTTGGCAGGTGCGGCAGCCACTGAAGCCTTGGCTGGCTCTGGAGGAGCACTCACAGGTGTGTCACCTCCTCCAGGACTGGCTGAGCCATCACTTGAACTCTTGTCCTTTTTGCGCTGCTCACGTTTCTCTTTGTTGCTGACCTTTGTCTCCCACGTGCCTGAAAAGTAAAATTAAATGCAGTGTTGCAAAATTGTGTGAGGATTTACTGAAGGATTAGTGGGGAAGTATGGTATGGATTAGGCAAGATCAAGGAACAGACTTCGGATAGACTCTACAAGCAGTTGCAGAAATGAGAGGCCCCGGCTAGGTGCATTACTCTGTAATAGGGCAGTTTGAAATGATAAAAAGATAATCCTTAACCAAGATCAAAATCAGACTCATTACATTATTCTAGTAAACATTTGGGAAGGTTGTAACTTTTTTCATTATTTTGTCAATTAGGGACTATAAGGATTAGGTCTATCCAAATACAGGAGAAAATAGGAATTCTGCAAGACTAGAATTGACAATCCACACAAAATCCAAGTAAGCAGACACAATTCAAATAGGTCAATCTCTAGAAATACATGCAACCAAAAAGAAAAAAAAATGATTATTGAGTAGTGTCCAGCAATCATTTTTACAGAACAATTACATTTAATGAGATTGATGTTTTACCTTCCTCTGGCTCTTTGCCATCTGCAGTCACTATCTTTGTATCCTTCACAGCCTGTTTGGCTTTCTTCTTGGATTTTTTGACCTAGAGGGAAATAAAGGAACACAAGGATGATAGTCTATCACTTATAAACCCATCTTTTAAATGGGGCTTGGACTTATATAGTTAGGAAAAGCGTAGAAAACAGCTATTGAGGTGAAAATTGCAATCCAGTAATAAATATAAATAGTATTGTTAATATTGTGTAATGTATATCCTCACATTATGCTAAGATATTAAAAAATAGCTATACATTATGAGACTTTGCGATAGTATTATTGAAATTCCAATGAGGATAAAAGCAACCTTTTTTTCAATTAAGTTCAGTGCAGAGAACGTGATTTCTCCTCCAGGAACTGCAACTGGACAGAGCGCACCATATTTACGGAACCATGAATTACCAATCAAATGAGCATGCACAAGCACTCTATTTATAAGTGCCGCTGCAGAGTGCTAAGACAACCTCATCTGTTGCCTTCCCTGTTTGGAACTGAAATTTCCATCCATGCATAATTACATCTCCTCACTCAACACCACTAGGACCACCATATATGTGGCTTTATCGTGATCCAGAAGGAGCATTCGATGAAATGCCACACCTTGTGCTGCCTTAAACCAGGCGTCATCCATAGGGAGTTTGCTGCATCTGCAGGTCAAAAAATGTAACCCAACACTGGTGCACAGGCAGCTGGTGCCTACGTCATTGCAGGGTGACAGTGGGGAAAGTATGGCGTTTGCAGACGGACTCCTTATTTGAGGAGAACACCAGAATAATGTGCCATGCATTCCAAAAGTAGATAAACTAGGGAACATGTAAAGCAATAGATGCGTCTACATATTCATCTCACAGCAGCATTTTGTAGCTCTGGAAAAACAATTTACCTCGGCAACCTTCTCAGTCTTTTCTTCTATTGGGGGCGGCTGGTGATGTGGCACTATCTTCTCCGACACTGTGACTTCTTCCTGTGATTCAGCGACAGTTCTCCCATTCGGTTGAGATTTCTACATAGAACAGAATGAAATTCACCATTAAAATGGTTTCCCTTTTAATCTCAAAACGGCTGATAAATGAAAACAATCAAGGTAAACATAATCCGGTGGACCAATAAACTGAGGCTAGCAAGGGTTTCAGCAATCAGACTACAACTGTCAACGGGGCGTTAGCTTCAAAGCTAGGCTTGCTAACGTTACAGTTATCGAAGGCAGCATGGTTATTTGTTTGCTCATACCTTTTCCAATTTTTTCTTCTTTTTCTTCGGTTCCTCAGACTTGACAGGTTTAGCGGAAATTCGCTTAACCTCAAGAGCATCGTCCAAAGCGTTTGCAGTAGGTTGTTTCCTGAAGAAAGACCGGCATGCCGAGGCCCACAGAGCGACCATCAGCACCAGCCCGATGCATGCCGCTAAGAGGATCACCCATGGCGGAACAAGCTCATGCTTCTGTCCCAGATCCACGCCGAGCTCGGAGCGTAGCAGCTCCAGGCCTTTGGACAGTATTTCATTCAAAGACTTCGTCAGCAGCGTGACCTGCCGAGAGGCCGCGTCCTGCCACAGGTCCATGTGAATTATTTGGGAAATAAGATCGATCCGCCGCACGTCGACCGCTGCTATTAGTCGGGCTAGCCTGCAGTGCTAGCTAAAAATAGCGGAACGACTTTGACATGATGGAAAACAATAACTGTATCCCCTCCTTCACTAACAACATCGGCCGAACAAGACAGCCGGATAGCTAGCCAGCCAATATTGTAAAAAAAACAACGTTTGGAATCAAGGGTTTTTTTTTATCTTGAAAGGTAGCGGAAAAATAAAAAGACTTCACCGCTCCGACAAATGATGGCCACAATACATATAGCTGTGACCGCTTGAGAGGCAGATTCACCTCATATGGTTCAGTTTTGACTGGTGGGGAAATGGTGCCTTCAAGCTCAATAGTAATCTTCGGTTTCCGTTATATCTACCACAAGCAGATTAATCAATGCGTAATAAACATCTTAAAAAACGCTTCAATAATTAAGAGCTGCAGGTATTGTTATTTATCACGTTTAGGTAAAATGTAGTAACATACAAATAAAACTATTCATCACATGACTTTGCACCAAATTTAGTTCTAGGATGGTATGAATGGCATATATTCTTTCTTGTTTAATCAAATTTATTGGACACTTTTTTTCCTGTCTTTTCTGTTACAAAGATGTTTCGCTTGTCACATGCAGAGGTGTTATTTTTTTAGACACGCGTTCAATGAATTCTAAGTTCCCATTTTTTTAAGGATAAGTGAATGCCTCAATTGCCTGAGCTGGCTGGCCAAATGGGCGCGGCTATGAGAAAGGTCTGGCTGATTGGCCAAAATTTAAGGTTCAAAATTACCCTTAACGGTAGATGGGGGTTTTGTGTCAGATTGAACTCCTCCCACTCTGAACCATGTTCTCTGGCTTCTAGTACCTTAAAGCAGCGACTTTAGAGTGTTGCACTTGCACACCAATAAATACTATGCTGTGTGCGCAGCATGTTGTGTATCCTATTGAGCAAAATTTCAAATTTGTATTGATTTTTTTTCTTTAGACTTACTATTCAAGATATACATTTTATCAATGCATCCCATTATCCCCACGGTGCTGTAATGCTTCAAATGTCCCTGCAGTGGGTATCTAATCTAATCGAACCATCTGGAGAAAATAAAAAGCCTATTATTTTACTGACTCTGCTTATGGTGATCCAATAATGCACTTGAAGTATTTAGGTAGTATAGTTTTGAAACTTGATAACAATTCCGTGATATATTAAGAAATGAAAAAAAGTACTTACATTATTTAAGCAAAACAATGTAAAAATTGATTTCCTAACACTTCAACACAGTGAGGAAAATAGAAAAAGACTGGATAACTTTTTGCATCCAAGTTTATTTTGAAATTCCCTACTCCCCCTGTACAAGAAATGAAAGAAAAAAAAACTTTCCAGAAAGGCAGCAGTGAACTTTCAGTGATAGTACTTTTCTTGGGAAGGAAAAAATTCATAATCACAGTGTCTTCTTTTAAATACATCTACTGCTGTCATCTTTGGCTGGGTTTAGGTGGACAGCTGTCTGTCAAAACCAATTCCTGGGAAGCAAAGTTTTACGCCAATAGAGCTGAGCTGTGGGCTTTTACCTTTTACAGTGCCGATGCAGGAATGTTCTGGACTGTATACATCTTCTTCATGAACACGAAAAGAAAAAAAAAACAAAACAATAAAAATTGAAATAAAAATAACAAGCCGTTTGTGTTCACAACACAAACAAATATTACCATCTGGGGAGATAGCGACAGTATGTCGAACTTCATAAAACTGTATAGACAAAAAATAAATCTACAAAAATGGAACTAGGTAAATATTACACAACAGTAAACATGTTTTACTTGTTTTACTTTTTTTTTTGTTTTTAAACTCTTTTCTGTTGAATCTCTACACAAAACCAAAATTCTTGGTCTTAATGGCTAGCAGGAGTTTCTGTTTGAGTATTTGTTTTGAAGAATAGAGTGGCACGTAGAGACGTGAGATGCAAGTATTGGCTGTGGGGAGATGCTGGTCATCTGGAGGCCTAATGGTGATTGATGGCATTGGCTGAAAGCCCTCCTCACTGGCTGGCAGAGAGGGGCTGGAGGTCCAAAAGTACACCTGAGGATGACGGAAATTGTCATATTAGCCAGCACTAGATTTAATTTCCTTTACTTTGATGAAATACATTAATGTCTCATTATTTATAGAAATTATTTGTCATGAATGGACAGATATATACAGGAATATTGCAATAGACACTGCTGTATATGTTGAAGTTCTGTGTCAGAGTTGAAAGGGGAGATAAAGCCTCCTCAATAGATATGAATAAACCTACCAGATCTTGCCTCTCAGTCATGCTCATCTTTTCAACGATTGACCAAAACCAGCGTTTAAACTGCAGTAGTTTGTCAGCATTTTCTCCTGGTGGATGAAAAATATAATTAAGCAAGCACATACCATGCCAAAGAGAAATGGATATGAAGCAGAGAAGATCAAGACAGTGTCCATACCAGACTCATCATTGAAAGAGGTGAAGCTAATGAGCATCTGTACATTGACCTCTCCACAGCCATTGACAAGCAGCCTGAAGTCTTCTGCAGTGAGATCTTCCAGGGCATTTTTAGGAAGGACATCAAGTAAACCCTTCCTCATTGCCTTGGTTGGACAAAAATAATGATTATTACAAATATACATTTTGGTACATTAATCACAACAGTTAGTGTCCTTAACAAAAAGAAAATCTTCAACTAACAATGTTGTAGACAACGGATTATCTGTGCATTCACAACTGGGATGGACTGATATTGTTACTTACGTGGAGAGGCTGCTCGGCCACCACCAGCATTCTGTGCTCTGCATACTTCCTCACATACTCATACACGTTGAGGGGAGTTACTGGCATGTTAACCCCACCAGACAGAAGTTCCACCTGGTCCAGGAGGAATACAGCATAAATACGTTTCATAGTAAGAATTTCCATTTCATGTCTAATAGTGCCAGCTATTACCTGTCCTGCGCCTTCCTCTTTGCAAAGGTCTATGGCAAAGGCCAAATCCATTGCAGCAAATACTGCATCTGCCTCCCCCGCCTGTGAATGGCGGATAAGCTGCCGCAGACTCTCATACATGACCGGGTCAAAGAAGGCGAAGTCATGCCAGTTCACCTGCAGGGACAAAGAACGCACATTATTCACAAAAACTACCCAAAATCTAAACCATAAGAAATTAATCGTCCCGTACCTTCCTCCCAAGCAACACCTTGATGACATGTCTATTTAACGTGATCGGGCAGAGTTCATTCTGAAGAAGACATAACCCCAGTATTCTGAAAGGGAAAAAAAAATGTATACATCTTCCTTGCTATTGTCATCATTCAATGATCATCATTGGATTTAGCTGATGTAAGGAAGAAAATTTTACATAATTTTAGTTTGAGCAGCACATCAATTCATTACCTGCCAATATTACGGAAGCAGTTGAGTCTGGCCTCTGTGTTCTTCCCAGGCCGAGGGGAGTAGAAGCCTCGCTTACCAGGCTGGTAGAAGAGAGGAGCATTGTCGTCCCCATCATCTGGGTCATCCAGCTCCATGTCCACGACACTGCGTGTCGAACCATGGCGCTTTCGGTTCTCTTGCTGCTACAGTCAAATCAAGAGAAGCACAAGATTTTTGGGCTTGCACAAGTGGGTCTCTTGTGTACAGGAATGATTTTAAGTTAAAGGGATTTAGTCAGTACAACACCAGTACAATTTTACCCTTAATAATCTGTAAATTGACATCATTAAAGTTGTGTTCTTCCACTGATAATGGGCAGACCAGTGTTATTACAGATCATCATGACATTACATAGGCAATGAGCATTTAGATTTAAAATGCTATCACTGTTTACAATATCAGACATAAATAATTAGTGGGGCTGTAAAGATGGAAAAACAGATTTTTGGTTTACTTGTGCTTTCTCTGGAGCCTCTAGGAGACCAAGGTCCAATATACTATCAGCACCATTTTCCCTGGAAAAGAATAAATGAATGAATAAGTAGTAGTAAGAAAAGTGACATCAAAACATCTCAAATACTTATGCTCTGTGGAGTTTTTTTTTCTGACCAATCTTTTCCAATTTATAGTTTACAATTTAAAAGTATATGGACTACTATCACCTAGAAGGTAAGTTGTGAATAGACCCTTAGTCTTGCCAACTTGGTAACTTCTATCTACACAATAAATGGTACCTCAAATGAAAGTGATAATGAATTGTTGGAGGCATCTAGCAAAACATTCTGGGTTACAAAAATTCTAATAAAAACTAGACCGCTGCAATGTGGTCCTTAAAGGTGTTTAAAAAGCCTGGTCTCTGTAATCTGGTGATGGCTACTACTTGTAGCATATATGTACCTTCCATGTGCAACAAGAAGCTCCATAGCTTCTTCCACTCTGGCTCGGAGAGAGTCTTCGCTGGCCAGCAGCAGCAGCAGTTGAGCAGGAGACAGCTCAAGCAACATGCCTGTGATTTTACTTGCAAATGCCTTGGGAGACAACATCATTTGGTTAGTAGGGCAAGAACATTCCAAACAGAATCCAGTCTTGAACTTGATTCTTGAAGACAAACTCTAAAGCACTTTCAAGTTTTACAACTTCAGCCTATTAAGGAAAAAAAATTGATAGGTGAATGTAGGGGTTCATTACCGGCTGCATCGCGTGAACACGTGGGTAGAGTCTTTCCCCAAGAGCTTGTCTGTGTGCAGGCAGGGGGTCGGGCTCATCACTGGGGTTGCCCTCTGACGAAGGCCTGAAAGGCCTCGTGTCAATAGAGAGCTGTCTCCTGGAGTCTCTGTCCCCACATGCACACAGAGATTAGCAAAAATGGCAATTTTAGATGATAAAAGATTTGCTTTTTTATTTAGAAAAAAGTGAAAGAGGGAATATCATCAATTGGATTTCACCTGTCTCTATCTCTCCTGGAACCTGCTCGAAGACCACCACTTCTTCTCTCTCTCTCCCGATCCCTATTCCTCAAACGCTGCATTAGGTCTATGACACAAATGCACACGCACACACGCACACGCACACGCACACACACACACACACACACACACACACACACACACACACACACACAGTTGCTTTCAAGAATTCTCTATGAAAAGAAATAGGTATCATGTCTAACATGCTTTCAGAATCACAAAAGTACCATTTATAAAATAATGAAATCAAATATAGTTTCTATGTATTGTCATACTTGAATTGTAATCGTGATGACACGTACTGCTGGCCTGCATGCCCTTACTGACACTCTGGACACAGTCCAAATTGGGCAGCTTATCGTTTGACAGGAGTGCCAGGGCAATGGCTGTGTAGAAGCTTCGGGCCACACCGCTCCCCTCGCCCGGTTCATCCTTAAAGGTGACCTTCACCCGGTGTACAGCCATGGGTGTGGTTGTGCAGCGCCTGCCAAAGTGCGTATTCAGCTGACGCATGGTCTGCTGTATTAGTTGGTCTCTATCCCGATCAACTTCCAGGGCCAAGTCTCTGGACTGCAGGTTTCTCAGCTTCTCCATCTCCCGGCGGAATTTGGATTCCTTCACTTCAAAGCCACCAAGCTCAGTGAGGATCTGAGATTAACAACAATGACACAGCTTATTTTGAGCCTGCTGAAAGGTCTTAAGTGTAACAAACAAAAAATATTTACTCTCTACAGCTTGCATAGTTTTGTTTGACAATTGTGCTGTCATGGCGGCAGGAGAAACTTTCATAAATTGTGGCCAGTTAGTCAAAAGAGCACTTAACCATTCGCTGCAATGATCGTAGAGAGCCAAAACAAATAAATTCAACTTCGCCGAGGGCTCTCCTTTGCCAAGGCCAATGTGACAAATAAAGCCTGTTTTTAACAATGTCTTTCTAAAACAAAACAAAAAAATTTCAAAATGTGGTGAATAATGATATGAAGTGACTGGGTCTGTTGAGGCTGTCAGTCATCCAGGTCATAGTACTGGTCGTTTAAGCTTATCATACCAATTAAAATTTACTTTCATTAAGTTAAATTTGGCAGCAAAAACATGTATTATGTTTCTGATTTAGTGGTTAAAAGTCTCATTAACAAATAAGCAAACAACTTTTTATGAGTTTACATACGATATGAATACTAAATAAAAAAATATGTAACAAAATGATCAGTAAAAATTTGTTCAGTTTAGAAATGAAGACTAATTTAAGGACACAATGGTGATGTTGAGAGGAAAAAAAAACACGAAGTCTGTTAACCACAGCAGTGAATGAAGAACTCAAACATACAGATCCAGGCTCAGCTCCAACGTCCTCCATGAAGACCCTTCCAAAGAGTTCCAGCGACAGACGCCAGCGACCCAAGAGCATGTCATGAGAGATCATCATGCCCATGAAACTGCAGTGCGGTCTGGTTGTAGAGACAAGGTGGACAAACAAATCATGGGGGTTAGTCAGGCTTAAACATAGTCAAAAACTGTAACACTTGTTTTGAAGACTTTTATGGTCAGTAGCAGTATGCGGCAAATGCAAAAGCCAATAGAGTTTCAGTGAAGATGTTAATGTTTTGGGCAGCAGTCTGATTAACAGTTAAAAGAAATACCTGAATGATGGGAGGGGAGGTCCATCACTCTCAGTGAGGCCAATCTCAGCCAGTAGGCTACTCTTCAACTGGGCAGCCAGATCATGGGGAGAAGGACCTGGTTTTGAGGTTTCTAGCTCCTGCTCTGCCAATGACTGGCTTTCAGTGGTACCCTGGGAAGCTTCCATACTCATCACATTCTTCAGGTTGGCTGAATAAGACATCTTGGTGGGCAGGATCTGTTTATGTGATTCGAAGTATTTCATAAGTAATGTGATTTGTTGTACATCTTAAGAGGACAGTGAGATGATGAAAGAATGGAAATGTGGAAATCGGACACAAAACACAGGCTGTGTTCTAATATCCACTTGAAAGACTATGAACAAAACTGTTATCCAATATATCCATTATTCCCAATGCTTCATATGTACAATCAGAATAATGAACAGGAAATAATTAATCGTGGATATTTTTAGCAGTGCTATCAAAAGTGTCGATAACTTTGAAAGGAACTTAAGTTGAACAATCAGTGAATATTAGAACACAGCTGCCAGCATGTTTGTACAGTGAAGAGGGGTGGTATACCTGAGAGGGGGAGGGTAGAGAGGAGCCCATGTTTACCTCCAGGCAGTTCCTGTCCACGCTTGACTCAGCCAGGCCTTTGGAAGCCACATAGGAGGAGGAGTACAAGCCCTGAGAGGGACGACCGAATAGATCCTCCTTCCTGGCATTAGGCTATCAGAGAAGAAAAAAATAAATAAAACCATTAAGTATAAACTAGATAGGGTAAGGTTATGTGTTTTAAAAGGTTCTGGGAGTAATATTCATTTAATTTTGATGATGGCGAAGTTGACATGAATGTCAGCTCGACATGACCCAAAAGTCAGTTATCCTCTTTTCAAATTGAATATATATTTAAAATGAAAGATGACTGATCAGCTATCAGGGATACCCAAACCATATATAAGGTTCATTCTACATTAAAAAAATAACAAACAATGCATGACAATACAAAAAGAACAGAAACTTGTTTCAATGATCAGGTTTTTCTTTGGATTTTATGGCGCATTCAATTACACGGTTGGAGCTCATTCCATTCATCTAAGACCATATAGAATCTAAATTCTTTCAAGGTTGGAAATTATGACTTAAGATTACCATAGGAGTTGCATCTTTAACCATATAATTGCCACCTCCAAGAAATTGCTATCAATGTATATCATGGTTTCCTTTTAAAGATGTAAAATCATGGAATTACAAGTACTCAAACTTGCAATTCACTTCCTAAGTACACTTAACTCATTGTAAATATATGCACACCATTCGAGAGAGAGAGACAGAGACAGAGAGAGAGAGAGAGAGACAGAGAGAGAGAGAGAGAGAGAGAGAGAGAGAGAGAGAAAGAACCTACACTTTAATGGATAACAGAGCAATGACCTTGAACTGAATGCGAAAACAAGTCTTTGTTTTTGAGTATTTTGGAGTTTTTCTGGCCTTCACTGTCTCAGGATCACATTGCAGGACTGAGAAACTGTTCTGACCTGCAGGAGATGTGGCTGGTCTGCCAGAGGGATGGCCTCCGCCAATGGCACATCAAAAGGGTTAGGTGGGATGCAGCCAAGGAAGGTCATGGAGTCGGAACGACGGAAGAAGGGGTGGTTCTGACCCGTTTCAGCAGGAACCGGGTCCTCATCCTTGTCTTGTAGGGTTGAGCCTAAGATAAAACGGAAAAAATGAATCCTAAAAAGTCAGCATACATCGATTTCATATTGACTAAGCCTTAGCCATTATCAAGTTTATGGACTTACTTTGATTTGTGTCCTCGTCATTCTCATGTTCTGAATCTTCGTTGTCTAAACCAAGTTCCAAAATTTCTCTGTTCCTGCAAAAAAAAGATTTACAAATTAGGCTTGAAACACTATCGATTATAAATGCATTACAATTTTAAAATTCCTGACATTTACTTTAATCTTAATACACCCAGTTGTAAGGCAACCAGGTCTGTCCCTGGGTCAATATACAACCCTATACAGTTTATTGGTTGGAAAGTCAAGGTTCAATACTACAGAGCAATTCAGGTCACATCTTTGAAATTAATAATCACAGATCAATAATTGTTTCTGATATTTTTTCCATTTACCGCTTTCTATCCAACTGTGGGGTGTCTAGAGTAGTCTGCTGGTTCATCGCCTTAATCCAGTAGATGAGTGCTTGAAAAACATAGGCCACATGCTTTAGGGAACACACGTCCAGGACAGGGAGCACATCCGAGTGCTCATCGTTGTGGGAGCGCATTAGTGATAAAGCATAATTCAGGAAGTCACCCCGGGCAGACATCATGCCCTGACGGGCAGTCAGCAGAGTGGCCGTTCTCCTAAAACAAATGCGAAAACAGGTGAGAAATTTATTTTTTATAGCGGTCCAAAATTTGAAACACTTCCACAAGTCAAAGTTGCATATAATATTAGGAGTCTCCACTTAAAATGTGAAATTAATGTTAGTTTGTTTTTTTGTTTTTAAACAGAAAACAACATTTACTTATTTAACTTGAATTAAACGTTCCAAGTTTAAGGTGTGGAAAAAGGAGTTCTCAAAATAAGATTCAAATTTTTTTTTTTACCTGCGCCCTTCCATTGTGCGGAGGTTGGCCTCCTCCCGAGCAGTCATGCGCTCTCTCCGGGCTGAGTGTTGAGAGGCATGAAGGGGGTGGCTAGGGTGGCCTGGGTCTCCAGCAGATGAAAGAGCTGAACCATAACGTAATTGAGCTTCTGTGGAATCCATAATTGATACCATCCAATTCCAGGTGGGAATGAGCTTTTCTTCAACATAGTTCTGTTTCAAAACAAAAGAGACAACAAAACCCTCAAAAAAAATGTCACCTGAAAACAAGTTTCTGCACTTGGTTTGGTTGAGAATTTTACCTGCAAGTTTACAGCATCCTGGTATGTTAGCTTGACAGCAGCAGGATACTGTGAGTAGACAAGGTGGTTGTACTTAGGAATCAGACTCATGAGGTCTGAGATCTGCCGAATGACGATACTGTAGGCCCTTGCCAGGCTGCTGGCAGACGTCAGATAGCTGCTGGAGTTACTGGCCTCCAGAGCTGCCGCCGCTGCTGCAGCGCTCGAGCTGATCGCACTCGAACGACGCAAGTTGGTGGGATCAATGTATATGAGGCCTGTGGAACTTGCTGTAAACAAAGAAATCAGAAAATATAATCAATGTATACATTTTCTTAGGCAGTGAATGACTACTTTCATCAAGTACACAAAACTACTAACCAGCAGGCGTTGAAGAGCTGGAGGGTGCACTTCCAGTGGCCCTTTGGCTGGGGGTGTTTCTAACAGCCCACTGCATGGAGCGTGGAGCCTGAGCTGCGCTGTTGGCATGGGAGGCGCTCGTGGTCCGTTCCAGGGGCTCGTCTAACAGAAATGTCTCTTGGTCAACATCATCACTCTGACTGCTGCTGCTATCAGAGTCACTGGAGTCATTGGACTGGGAGTCATCCTCTGAAAAGAATGCAGGGACACTGCTGGCACCTTTAGAGAGAAATAGGACAGGGAATGAGAAGATAGAGGCAAGATTAAATGTCTATGTGTTCTTTCATAATGCCCTATATTTTATCTTTAATGTCAGATTTATTCAGGCAGGGGTGCATGTTAGTGAATCACACCACTACAAAACCAAACAACAGTAAAAGGACAGTGTGAACACTGAGGCATAAAAGGGAGGGGAAATAAAAACAAAAAATAGCTGCAGTCAGGTCCCTGAATATTGGACAGAGATTGATTTAATTTAGATTTTTTTGTACATTTTCCCTTAACAGTAAAAAACGAAGACGATTTGACCATTCAAGAATCATATGCTATCTTTACCAGAAGTTGTCAAGTTGAAATATGGAGTTTAAAATCTTCACATTTCCTTGGTATTGCAATACTTTTCCCAAAGTGATTTAATTCTGTATCTGGAAGTTTTGAGATGTTTTTATGACTTTGGTTTTACTGTTCCTGTATTTTACTGGAGATTTTTAACTCATCGCAAACCCTCTGTATTCACATTCATGAAGAGGTTTCTCACACCAAATTTTGCAGTGATGTAGCGTCCTCCTTTAGAGTTTTGCTATACAGGCTAGAAGTCATGAGGGGTTTTTGCCTTTGCCTTTTGGTATAAAAAGCCAAATGTCCAGATCAACCTAAATAACCTTAGCTTTGTTTATTAGCCTGAAAGGTCGAACATTTAATTCCAGTAAAATGTCTATTAGAATAATGCAGTGTCCAATTTTACAAAAATGGCACCAATTTCACTACACAAATTGACAGCTGATTAACCTCCAGATAAGCTCTCACAAATGGGCCAGTGGAAAACCCAGTGCAAATTATTTAATGTACAAAAAGTGCCAAACATCTCACACATCTGTGTCTACGTGGGTACTATTTTTGTTAAAAAGCTTCAACTTATTTGTTTGAAATCATCAAAATTCATATCCCAACAGTAGATACAATGAAAACCTTTTTCGGATGATGAAAGAATGAAAAGTTACAAACTGAGCACACTAGCATATGAAGCTACTAACCTAAAAAAAATTTCAGCATAATTACTGTTACGTGGCAATGCTCCAAAATTTTGTCCAAAATGCAATTCATGCAAAATGCAATGTCAATTTTAAAATGTGGAGCGGTGATCGTCATCTTAAATTAGTCAAAAGGCATGTAACGCTGTGGCAAGTGAGCTAATAACAGCTTTCGGCTAAAGCTCCAAGCGGACATTTTGAACTGCAAGTGTATATTCGGTTATAGTCCCGTAACTGTTCACTCAATAAAAGAGCAAAAGAGTTGGGACAGAATTTGTAGATGCCATAAGCAGAACATAAGCAGCAAAATCTTTGACAGTGTGTATTGCCATATGAATAGTCTCCTTGCATACTAAAATGTGATGGAGGTGATGAATTAGATACCACTACCACTTTTTCCAAATACTGCGGATCATAAATAGTATAATGGGAAATGACTATCATTAGTAATACACATTTTAGATGAAAAGGATAAATACCACCACATCATATGGAAAATCTAAGAAATGGTTAGTTTGTTATTTGGCTCAAAGAAAACAGACTACAATTGTGTGGAAGGGTAATGTTAGTTAAAAATGATAGACAATTACAGTGAAATGTGAGAAAGAACTCTCAGCAGGAAACTGTATGCATATTGCAAATTCACTCTTGCCCTGACATCTGTATATGCATTGAAGTAAAGAGGAGCTCATACCAAAAATAGGAAATGCCAAGGACACCCTACTGCCTGCAAATGAAATACATTGGGTATTCAGCCAGGGACCATCTTGTTTGCCGTGTCATTAGCTCTCCAAACATAAATCCAACAACCCAAAATGCTGACTGTTAAGCACGAAAGACTTAGTGAGGTCGGAATTAGTTCAAGGGGAAAATACGTCACAGTGCAGCAAGACATAAAATGCAATTTCTATTCAGAACGAAAATGAAGCTGAAATTAAAAAAAAAAACAACTAACTTTAAGATAGCCCCTGAGACAGGTGCCTCAGTTTCCACCATAACATTTAAAACAGCCGTTCTTAGAATTGAGGACTATTTTTCATGACGAGAGTGCCATGAAAAACCAACCTGCTTCAGACCCAGCAGTTGCTGCAGTGACAACACTTCTGCGGCCACTGGCATTATCCTGATTACTGTGGTTACTTTCGCTGTCACTCTCTGTTTCAGCTGCTGCAAGGAGATCCAGCTCCATGTCACTCCCTAAGAGGCGGAACAAACAAGGAGAAGGTGCTGTCAAAGGGCAGAATATTAAAGAAAAAAAAAATGATGGTAAAAAACACTCTGTGAGACACTTACAGGGTTTCTGCGGGCATCAGCAAATCTAATTCAATTCTAGTTAATTACACCTCAAACTAATTTAATGCCTGTGTACAACGGCAGATGTGTTTATTTATAATAATGTCAATAATATACATCTGGAATAGATTTTAAGACAGTCGCAGACATGTACATATGACCTTCTGATTTACAATGGAACTAAAGAAGCACCTGGATTTAACTTTGATTGATAACTATGATTATTAGTGCGTATTTCTCAGTGCTTTCTTTTTGCTCCAACTATGTCTCAACGTTTTTCAGTTCAAGTCATTAGTTCTTGTATCTCCTCCTTAAGAGTTTTTGACTTGGTGATCATTGGAGCCATGAGAGCACTGCCTGCATTGTTTTCAGCTTTCTAAGCAAGTTCATCAGTGTCCTTCTGTGGCACACACATCTGTCAACGCAGCCTTTTTTTTTTTTGTCAGTCCGTACAGCTCACTCTCCAATGCTTTTTTTTTAACTTTTTTTTTTTTTTTTAAAGCCCACTCATTGCACCCTCTCGCTTAATCCTCTCTTCATCAATGTACATCCTGTATTTAGTCCTGGCTGAGGCTACAGAAGCCAGTAGTTCCTTCGTGAGGGATACTTTGAGAACACCTCCACAAGCTCCGACCTGGTCACAGACTAGTCTCTGGGGCTCAGTAGTTTGTTCAGTTATGTTGCAGGTCTCCACTTCCCTGGGGAATGCTACTGTGGAAATCAGTTCTTTTATAAAGTATGGGGCAAGTCCAAATGTTATAACATAGCTTGATTTGTCCTGTCCACATGTAAAAGCTTTAGCAACATCACAGTCAGGAAACCTTGCCTAAAACAGCTCAGAGACACTATCATTTGACAGATGCAAGTCGTACTACACTGTGTCCAGACACCAGAGTGCCTCACCGCAGTTCACTGGTCCTCTCGCCTGATGTGGCAATGCTATAGGTGGTCATCGTAGCGGCGGTCAGAGTAGCAGCAGCAGCTTTTGTGTTGGTGATGGGAGCAGTTGCTTTGGCGGTCCCAGCAAAAAAATTATCCGCCAGTCAACTGCTGCCTGCTTTTAGCCGACTTATGACCTTCTAAATTGCACGTGCCATTTAACCGCAATGGTGCCCATTGTGCAAAGTTTTGAAGTTTTTTGAACACGCAACAAAATGCCACTCCTGGCTTTCTGCCAACAGGCTTTAACCAGCCTTAGAACAGTCCTTAATCCATCCGCTTTTGTTGAAAATGACACTTTCCCATTTTCCTGAGACAACACTAATCTCCGCTATTTTGCCATGCTCAAAGTCCTGGTGTTGTAACCCTCAGAACAGCATCCGTAAACAAAAGGCAATTACAGGGTTTCACCTGTCAATCATCACCGATCATCCCACTATTCCAATCCAAATTTGTAAATGTTTATATAGCCTAATAGAAAATAGTTTATGAATAATAATGTTTGATTTACAACAATTTTAATTTTTAATGCCTCCAGACATTGAATTGAATGCTTTTTAATGCTATTTAAGGCCTTCATTTGTGCAAAATCTATTTAATGACTTTTAATGCTTTTTAATGACCCACAGAAAACCTGTGTACAAGCTCTGTTGGCTAAGGTTTCAAGTATACTAAATTATGAAAAAGCTTGCACTGCAACTGCAAATGTGTCTCACCGTCCTCATCATGTTCATCATGCTGCCCTTCTGCCTCAGCATTTTCTTCTCCCTGTTCCTCTTGATCATCATGATGGTCTTCTTCTCCTGCAACTCCTTCTACAACTTCAACCTAAGAAAGAAGCAATTAGAAAAAAAATCATCAATTATGTCATTTGAGTTCCTGCTGCCATAACATATCTTTGTACTGCTGCCAGCATGAATCAACAATTCCTGGGTGAACAAAGTGGCTTTGAGCCTTGGTGGCTGCATGTAAAGTAAATTTGCCTTTATAATTTGAAAATGAGACTCCCACCTCTTCCACATCTGCTGACACAATGTCATCTTGCTCTTCATCTCTTCCTCTCACAGGCTGAGACTGGCTGCTGCGCCGAGGCTGGGGATTTCTAATGATATAAGAAGCAGTGGTCTGGCTTGAGCTGGAAATAAGAAGATACACAGATTTACCACAAAGAAAAACACAAATTGATCATGTTTGTCCCACACACATTAAGTTTATGTATATACTATCCATAATCTCCTTAAGTAGAAAAAAGGCTGAAGACGAGCATATGACTACTGTTAATAAGAAGATACAGGCAAAAGAACTAACCTGCTAGATTGGTCAGGGGAGGGCCTCGGGGGAAGTGGTTCTACAGAGAAGAGTTCCTCACTGCCTTGTACAGCATCAATACTGGTGCTTGCTAAGGTGAAAGGAGCTGTAGGTCTTGCAATGCCCATTCTCACAGGAACAATCAGAGATTCAGCGACATTGCAAAGTTCCTCCACGGCATAAGGCAGCAGAGCTTGGAAAACACGCCGACATTTACCAATGGGTTGGGGAATGAAGTTGCTATCAGGAGGAAAAGAAGGGTGGAAAAATGAAATAAAATGAAAAAAAAACAGCATTTCATTGTATTAGAAGAGTTGTTTTAGTCTGCATATCATTTATCTACAGCATCTTTTGAAAACCCTGTTCATATGTGTTCTTACTTTTTCTTCTTGGAAGAGGCCATCTCAACACTTAATATGACAAATACACGGGAAACTGAGCGTAGAAACCTCCTAGTGACATTGATGGCTTCCTCTCTGCGCCCAGGAGTGTATTTGTTCTGCAGCTCCTTCACTAGGGTTCCCAGTAAGGTGTCAATAAACTATTCCCCCCAAAAAAACAATTAGAATACATTAAAACTTACATTAATATAGAAGGCACAGCATACATAAAGAAATATGGTTGAATGTAAGAAACGTAAAAAAAATGTTTATGTAACTTATAATACTGAAAGCGTTTGACATGATATTCTATACGAAAAGGAATTGCATTAAATTGTGACATTGATGTAGTTATCTGTTATTTAGAGATTACAATATCATTCTGTGTGAAAAGCACAGAGAATGTGTTGTGCAAAGAAAATAATTTTTAACTGTAAATATGGATATTAATCACCCACTATCTGAAGTTAAATAACAGGACTTACAGTGATGTCAGGAGCACACTTGACAATGAGGCAGTGAGTGAAACAGTCAAGGCGAATGGTGCCACTTTGCTGATTCAAGTACACTTGCTCTTCAGGTAGGAGGTGAGCAATTCTACTGCTGGCACTAAGACTAGCAAATGGAACAAATGTTGAGAGGTGTGAATATTGGCCATTGCAGATCAAACACTGTGTATTGCAGGTTTGAAAGTCAAACAAGGGTACGATAAATTGACATTAGGGTTAGAATTTTTATTTAGGGACCATTAAAATGCTTTGGTACTCACGGGTCTTTATTCTCCTGAGAACCAAACATGATCATGGACTTGAGGGCATTCCAGTCCTGTAGGACTCTTTCCAAAGCCAGCTGAGCAAAGCGAGGAGGCTCAAGGTCATGATCTGGCATGTCAGAATCTTAAAAGGGAAAAAAGGAGAGTCTTGATACAGTATATACAGGATTAATATAGGTTTAATATGACATGACTGCACACTTACCTTCTGCATTAGCGGCCTTGCGGTTCCTATCCTCTCTAATGCGGGGTGGTCTATACTGACAGTGCTCAACGCTCTGCCTGGCAACAGTCTGCACCAAGAACAGTAATATATGCTCTCCCCTAGAGATTGAAAGAAAACGGAGGAGTCAACTTACTGCTATTGTTGGAACGTAAATGGTTTCCTTGCATGACAACCGTAATAATCTACAGGTTAAAAAAACTAACACAAAAAAGAATAATCAAAGTGTACCAAACATGAAATTGAGATGGAGACTCACCTGCTATTTGGTGTTGTGACCAGGTTAGTGGTAGTGAGCAACCTGTACAGCAGATCCAGACGGGCAGCTTTCTGCCCAGCAATCAAAGTTTTGCATTTGCATTTCTCCCAGCAGTCACAGTAGGCTGTAGGGGAAGTCCTCTTGAGCCTAAAAAGGCAGCAACATAAATTTATGGCCCAATTTTGGATGCATTTTGAACAGACATTCAAGGCCAAATGATGGAGAAGATCAAAGATTGAATACAGAGGCACTTACTTGCAGTCATGTCCTTTGTGACACACCCTGGCACATTCTGTGCAGCAGCAAAGGGACTCGAGTAACCCACATGTCCGGCACTCAAAGATATCCTAAAATCCACAGACAATGTGCCGAAAATATCACCTGGGCTTTTTCATATAAAACATGACCAGACATTTTATTCCATGAAACTACCCCTATGTGTTGGTGAAAAAAAGAGCCTTAAACCAGTGTATATTGCCTACTACTTGGGTGCCACACAAAATGCTTTAATTCACCGTAAATAACCATACAAGAGGACATTGTAATGATGCAACACTGAGTGGATTTCATAGAGAGGGCTGACCTGATTAATGTGCTCAGCTCCTGTCCAAGTAAAACTGCAGGTGTCATTGCAGCAAAGGACATAGAGGGGTGAATCATCTGGGTTGGTCCCAAGGGGGCAAATCATTTCCATGAAAACAGAATCTGCATCCTCCTTCTCTGCAATGCCCGGGTCACCCACTGTAGTAAAAATATTTGAGGAAAAAAAAAAAAAAGAATAGAAAATGGAATGACAAAATATACTGGCCCAAAGGATCAATACACAATGGCCACCACAAAAACAGAGCGAATAACTATTGTAGAAAAAGAAAAATTATCTTCATATTTTCCCTTTAGTCCATCCCTCAGTCTTCGGAACTAATAAACACATTCACATACATTTTATCAATAAAATGGAAGCAATCAGGCTGAGTATAATAACTGACTTGCAGTTTGAGGTCCCTTTAAAAAAATCTGTACTGCTGACAGCCAACTTCTTTACTTACCCTTGGCCATTTTCTGAGCTGCTTCCAATACAGTGATGGCAGCTGGATAGGCTCTACCACTGACTGCCAGCATGAAGGGAGTCATTCCACGGGCATCCCTGAGAAACAAATACAACATAATTAAAGACAAACACACAAAAAAGTTTTAAAAAATCTAAGAGCTGCAAATTCATTGTAGTAATTAATCATAGAAACAGCTACAGAATAATTGAAAATATTAGCTGGTTGCAATAAAAAAAAAAAAAAAAATACTTGGCGGAGAGTAGTTCTCGTAGATGTGGCCTCAGGACAACACTGTCACACATTAGTTTGAGAATGAGGTGAGCATTGGCTTTCCGGTCTTTAGACTCAACAACAGCTGGCTCTGTTGAAGGCCCTGCAAATTGAGAGAACAAACAAAACAAACAAACATAAGACAACTCTAACCAGATGTGAGAACACAGCTTGTTGGCTCAAAATGTATACAACTCAAGAACCATCGGTTGACACCTTTATACCTAACACCCTAAACCATCATAACAGTGATATATAAGAATATTAAAAAATACTGAAAAGGTCATCCTAAACTCTTTGACTTAAGGCCAAATTTTTGGCAAATCTGTTTGCTGTATGAATTACTGAAGTTTAACAGAATTCAAGATAGTTCATCTGATTAGTATAAATACAACCCACCATTAAAGCACATGCATAATATAATGCATGTACAAAATCATTTCTGCTTGACTCATAAGCACTTCAGCCCCCATGTTAGTGTCTCTACACATCTAGATTTTATTCTTGGGTCTAATCACTCACAACACAAAATATAAAATGATTATCATATTGACATTATACCTGAACAAATCATTGTAGTTTAAATGCAGGTATGGGCAACAAAAGTAAATCTACCCCACACCTTGAGACTTCTCAATAGAAATATACAATTCTAAAACATAACCCCGGTTAGCCTTAAAGAACTTATCAGCCTACAAGAACTACAATATTCAATTCAATCATTCTAAATTACACTGCAGATAACTAAAAACATTGATAGAACAAACTTCATCCAGATAAATGATTTTTACAATTAGTTAATTTCAAATCATCTCTTCATATGTATAGCACAGATGTGGGATAGTCAGAATAGATCTTTTCCACTGCATTCTTCCAACAGTACAGTTAAGTAGTGGGGCTGACCTGGTATGGTGGATGTGCTGGGTCCCTGGCTGGTCCCAGTGGAGGCTGTTGTTAGTGAACCCACAGCAGGTGCTAGAATGAAGTCTATGTCACCATCTGTTAGTAACACATGATACAAGAAGGTGCTTTAAAGGTACAAGGTAAATTACCACGATACTACATCACAAACACTTAGAATTCGAGGCAACAGTAATGCATTTTCCATACCATTGAACAAAATGTATTGAAAAAACTGAGGCAACAGAAGGTCAGACAAAGACCCTGAAGAATAAAAAAACAGTTCACCAACATTAGTTTCTTGAGTTTTACTGACCTGGATCCATGGGTGGGGGATCAGGGACCCAACTTGGTGGGGCAATGGGTGGGGACACAGGGTCCTGGTGATCACTGGATGATGGCCCAGACTCGTGGCGGCCAAGACCAGCCGCTCGCAGAGAGCGCCTCATCATTTCCCTTAGACGAAGCCTAGAAAAAGACAAACCATACACAGACCCAAATACTTCCATGAATAATGCTGTTTTGTGAATTGAAAAGGGAAACAAAACTTGAACATATTTTAATGTTACAAATAATATTTAAAGATGATTCAAAAACACAAAATTCAGCATTCAATTTCACAAAAGTTAAACATTTTACAAATTTTAAAATGTATGATTCCTAAATCTACATTTAATAATTATTTCCTTAAACAGAACAATAACAAAGTGTAATTATATTAAAGTTAAATAAATAAATCTAAATATAATAACTTTAAAATCATATAAAGTGAAGACATCACCAACAAAAGATAAAATCACTGAGTACTTTCGCAGTACATTAAGCATTTTTATAAGTCATCACCATCATTTTTAAACATTGAAGGGAAAAATTGTTATTAAAATAGAGCTTGAATGACAGCACAGTCCAAATTCCATCACGTCATTCCATTCCATCATGTCACAAATATGGCAGTTAAAAATACAGGGATCAGAGGCTTTCAATGTTTCACTGCTTTTCACTGACTGGTGTAAAATAACACAAAACACGCTAACTGAAATTAGACTTGGAAAAATAGTCCTTACAGATAATGTGCACCGCAAAATCTTTATTTTTTCTTAGAGCAATTTGTTATTTACCCTCTACTACTGGAGGAGCCTGTCCTGTTTCCAGAGCTGTTGCTTGAAACCACTGAGATAGCATTAGCGATTGCCTCCACAGCAGACAAGCGCTCTGCAAATGTGTTTCTCTCTGACCTTTCAGCCTCTGAAATAGAAGAAAATTTTGCATGAAGATGCAGGTCAGGGAGCTGCATAAAATTAAACTAATGCATCAGCACAACCAAAGCATGAAATAACTTTTAAATAATAATTAATTTTCAGATTGAAATATGAAGACATGAATGAGTGATAATATCCAACAAATGAAAGATCATTCATGTTTGAATACAACTATATAATAAAGAAGGGAGTATGTCTGGTTCTTAGAGGTACTTATGGTGACTGCCTATTACACCATCTTACCTTCCTCCTCTTTGGTTTCCTTGTTACTAACAGGAAAACAGACGGATACAGCAGCATGGAGAATATTGCGATTTCCATCACAGCGATGGCCTAGAAGTGCTCCAAGGGCCTGGCTACCCTGATCTAACAGGAAAGCTTGTTCGAGGTTCACCAAATACTGACGACACGCCTCGTAGTCACAACGTAGAACGTGCTGCATCAGTGTCTGTTTCTACAGGACAAAATGACGAGTGGTAGTTAGAATGACATAACTTGATAGGTTTCAGTGACAAAAAGACCATTGTTTTGGGGTTTTTTTAACACTGAACACCACAATGGTCCCATTGTTAAATTTATTCCCCTTTATTTATGACATCAGATTACCTCAACAGCCATTATAATAATAGCTGCTTTCTTTTTAATAGACGAGTTCGAGGGGAGATTAGCCAGAGAGTGCACCCCCATTCCCAGGCTGTTTATTGGCGGTAGGTCCAGCCAATCAGGATCTCGAATTCCACAGATGCAGTCTTTGGCCATGGGGTAGATTGTGCCATTCCCATCTCGAAGGATGATGGGAGATTCCTAGAGAAGTGGTTGATACTAGCTCTATGAATGTCATTTGGTGATTTCCACAACAAAAATCATTAATTGGGAGTACGTCTTACCTGCCCCGCGGTGAAGATGGCCACATTGCGCTCACTCTGCCCCAGGAAAGCCAAGTTACTTGTAGGGAAATTATTTTCTTGCTCAGCTTTACCTGTGGCCAGGTCAAAGATACAGTACCGCACCCAATTACCAGTTTTCAGTACTGCATGGACTCCTGTGAAGTAAATATGTATACCGCTCAAAACTTCATAGGTGTGGTAGGATAAGCAATTTCATAACATGGACACACTGTAAGTCAAATGCTGAAATGTACTAATTGGCCTACCTTTGGAGTCAACATTCACAGCCAGAATCTCTGCCTTCTCTGGGATACAGAGCTTTTTGGGTGTTCGCTGGAAGCAGTCAGGGACTTTAGGTGTTCCTCCAGTTTTGACAACCTAGCATTATGTTTAGGGACAAAAAAAAGGACAGACTGTTCATATTTGAATCCCTTTAAGAAATATATGTATTTGTCGCCATACCTGCAGCTCATCTATTCTGAGGAGCCTGCAGTCTTGCAACAATGAAGATGGATCTGAGTCAGTGGGCACAGCATTGGTCTGGTTGCTCATGCTGCTTGATGTTCCAGGGAATTTCACAGCAACATAAGCACCATCTACTTTCAGCACCTAAAACATGATAAATTGTCTGTGAAACTAAGGCATTGGCAGCTACAAAACACACACACACGCACACACACACAGGCAGATTTATCTGATTTCAGGATATGAAAGTCATAAGAGAATGACGCTCTGCCACAACAGCAAATTTTAGTCTTAAACAGATGACACCATATCAGATGCACCCACCTTTCCTACAGGAACATTTTTAACATCCTCCACAAACACCACCTCCCTGAGAGGCCACTGTTCTTCATTAACTTTCTCTTCCTCCTTTGGAGCTGGAGTAGAGCGCCTACGCTCTGCAAATAGAACAAGATTCCAAGTATTAACACTTTGATCACTTGTACCTACTGACATAAAAAAAGAGCTTAGCATAAAATTCCATATCCGAGTAACAGTGCACAGCTGACCAGTCTTAAACACAACAAAACATGGATGAAAATAAGTGTCTGACTGTTTGTATCCACAATAAAAAAAAACCCAAAGACTGGTAGAGTTGATAATTAAAGTGCAATTCTGAATATTGTGGGATTTGCCAAACCCTAGGGGTAATTGATATAATTTAAGTTTTCCAGAGTCTCATCGCTCTTAAACTAAAACAGAAAGAAGTGCACACACTGAGTGGGCTTTGTGTTTTACGTGTCAATAACAGTGGGACTCAGCTTCTCCTCCACACAAACCCACAAAGAAGTATTTGAAGAGACCGTCTGAGACAGCTCAAATTACATAAATATAAAGGGACACAATCATTCAATTTGCAGCAGTCACTGCTAGCCTTTAAAGTCAACATGCCATTTGACATGAACCACTTAATTCAGTAAGGAGTTATCACAAAATAATGCCAGAGATATAATTAGTCATTAATACGGCAGAATACTCATCAACATCAAATTTCTATCTATTTTGTTCATCTAATAATAGCTGAAATATCAATTTGCCACATAATTAAATTGTGTCTGATGAGAAAATGGGTGTAAATTGTACTCAGATTTCAGAGAATTACCATAGATTTCAGGTCAAAATAGACACATGATACATAAAAGACTGTTAGAATACACCGAATACAGAAAATATTCTGAGTAGGGATACGTTTTCTTTTCTTTGCAAACTAGGCATAAAAAAATGAATGAATGTCTGCACACTGTTTCAGAGTCAGACTAATTAAATGATGAAGTGAGAGTCAAATTGGTGCTGTGCCTGAGAGAGAAAAAATAAAACAATTGAGGGAGACAGAGATTAAGATGTATGCAATAGAAGTGAGAAGTTGACATACTATAGGGCAGTGAGGCACTGCTAGCAATGGAGGAAGTATCACTACAAGTAGAAGCTGGGGAAGGAGGAGGACCCATCTCGGTTTTCACCAGCTCTGGCTTATTTTCAGTTCTGTTGGGACGAAACAAAAAAATGACATTCTTCTTGTTTGGTGGTTGTGTAGTTTCAAGCAAATCTATCTTTGATATTGATTGGCTAAAGCCCTCAAATTACACAACTGACAAATGATAACACGAACATTTGGAGGTTTGAGATCAAACATTACAAAACTAACTTGATTTCCTGGGTTTTAGTGTTTTTTTCCATATTCTTGAGGCTCTCCGGTGACCGGAGCTGGAACCTGCAGCTGTCATTCATATTCCACACAGACTCCAACAGAACACCCACTTTGGGAATCCCAGCACTGACAGAAAAGGCCACCGCACCGGCATGGTAGAGGGGATTATTTCTTAAACAGACCTAAGGACAGAATGAGTGACTTTCAGTACCAGGATATTTGTTGAAAATTACTCAGCAGCATTGACTCCAATTTTCATGAAAACCATGAGATATAATGTTTTGGTTACCTGCGTTCCTACAGTAATATTGGGAATTGAGGAAATGCCCGCACTGGACTTTGGCTTCTTATTCTTGGCTCTGGCCTTTTCAAGCATCTTCTTCCGTTGACTAAAAGGCACAACACCCCTGGAGAAAGATGCAGACAGCAACAGAATGAGTTATGTCCTTTACTGCTACGTGCATATATGGATTTAAAAATTCATTCTCACGCAAACATCATACTTCAAGGAACCATGACTGCCAAAGAAGTAAGAATTTAATCTTTTATAAGTGAGAGGTAGAAAAAAAAGGTCACAAAAGGATACCACCAATTCAAACAGATCATGAGAAACATGATAGCAATGCAAAATATGATTTAAAAAAAAAAAACTCAAGCTCCCCATGTTTGAATAACATGGACAAAAGTAAACAAGCTAACATGCAAATTACACCCCCAGTAAACACTCACTAAAAATCAGTATTATGAAAGTTATATTGGCTGAAACAAAATAGAGCCAACTAGTGTAATGTAATTAAGTGTCTTGAACGTCAGGTAGCTGTACATGCTGCATGATGTGTTTATCACTTAAGATTCAAATAGAAAATCCACTATCATGACATGTACAGGACTAACATCTAATCTCTGACCGTTACCCTCTAACCTATTTGTCTTTTTAAACATCCTCCTTTGGTCTGTTCTCCTTCAATATGAATATTTTTCTGTAGTGTGTAGTTTGGACTGTTGTCTGAGAAAAAGCAAACATTTAAATAGACCTTCAGAGATCTTGGAACACACTTATTGATTGTTTTAATGTGTTTGTGACATTTATGGAGAATTAATGTATAAACCTCTGAAATGATCAGTACACATCAGTATGTTTGTTTACTGCAGTCTTAAGTTTATCTTCAAAAAAATTGAATGCTTCTGCACTTAAATAAATGATGACTCTAAAGAATCATTTGACCAACACTTAAAATGTAAGGGGCGAATAAATAAAAAAAATAAATATTTAAACTAATGAGTGGGATTGTATCAGTGGTTTTAAGATGACACATGAAGGTGAGAAACACCCAAAACACACCATTTGTAGCAATAGCAAACCACTGATTATTACATTTATAACATGGTCATTGGGCAACATTCAAGGATGACTAATAGGTGGGCCTTGATGCTTTTCCAAAAGGGGTTTTTAAATTGCTCTAAAGACAGAATTGATATCCACATTAGAGAAAACACAGGCAGTGCGAAGATGGCGACTGGCAATTCAATAGCCAGCTCTACCTCTTAACAGCGGTTAATGAGATGCAAATAGCACCTGTCCCCCAGCCATTGAGTGCACAAGTGCACACACATAAACAATCACTTCCTGTTCATTAAATTAAAATCAATTAACCGCTCAGTCACTGCCTCACAGGATCACTGCAGAGGACTTTTGAATTACTTATAAGCAAATGAACTACTTTTACAAAGATTTTTCATAAAGCTTAACTACAGTTAGTCCTTTTGCTATCAAAAGTAAAATCCTTGCACTTAAAGCTTTTGAGTCTCACACCCAAATGGTTTGAAACCTTCACCAAGAGTAACACTTGGAGTTTGGCATGCACTGGAGTTGTGGAAAGGAAGTGGGGAGAAATCTACTTCATGCGTTCTCTCTAACACGTCATGAAATTAGTTTGAGCAGTGGGTAAGAACTGCTTTTAGACACATGCAGTAAAAATGCTTCCTTGTCAGGGAAAATACTGATTTAAATTATTTTATTGTAAAAAGAATAAAATTGTATATGAAGATAACCATTTGAACCAGATAAGTGTACTCTTTCAATTGTAGGCCAATGGATCTATACCTTTATGGATGGCAGAGTTGCTGAAGGGGCAGCAAAATGAGGGGTAAGCTAAAATAATTTTCTCTGAAATTTCTTGACTCTGCCTTAAATGATATTTATTCAAAATAAAGAGATATGACTCCAGAAAATAACATTCTCACCACCAATAGAGGCTGTTCTCCAGCTGGGCACATGTGTAGAGTGCACAGCAGTGCAGTGACACCATGCGTTCTCCCTGCAGCTCAGGGAAAGCCTGTGCACTATGTTCCAGCTTGGAAGCCACTGTGCTAAGTGTGTCGTCCACCCAGGTTGCAACCTAGGAAAGAGTTAAATGTTTACAAGATCACTTCAGCATGGGTCAGGCGATAAAAGTAGTCGTCTTGGAACCGTCAATCCTGGTTTAATTCCCAAGCTCCTCCAAGCCTGCTGGTGTTGTTGAGCAAGACATTGAACCTCTAACTGCTTCCTGTGTGGTGCTAAGTCATTGCCTAGTGCTCATACTCTATGATGGCTTATATGCAGTGGTCAAATTTTGCTGAATTTATGCTCTATTTATAACTGAATGTGACTAAAAAAAAATGGCTTTCTTCTACTTAATTGTTGATTGGACACAAAAAAATGGAAATAAAAAAAGGGAAAAAAAATGGAGCAAACTTCAGGACAGTACAAAAAAAGACAAAAGATTACCTTGTTGGTCTCTGTAGCCACAGTTGCTCTGATACTATTGGCAGACAATAAAGTTATCCTCTCATTGGCTAGACCCAAAAAAGAGACACGGGGGTGATGAATGGAAGGATTCTGTTGGAACAATACCATGAGGAGTGAGTGACAGATACTTTGAAATGTATTATCAGCCACCCTTTCTTATTAATCATTAAATCTACAAGAGTTTAAACTATTATCTGAGAAAAATTTTAAAACTGCATGCATCATAAATACTTTTTACTGTTACCAAATAACATCACAGGACTCCTGTAATGGCATCAATAAAATGGCATGTCAGTATTCAAGAAGTACCCCATGTACTCGGAGAGAAATAAAATTCATAAACCAGACCTTTTGCTAATATACAATCTTATCAGCTATCAAAATACACCTTTAGAGGGTAATTATTTATACTGCCAGCCCACATTTTTAACTTTCAACCAAGGACAAACACATTATTCCTCTATCTTTGGTTGACTAAGACACATGAGGATAAGACAGCAGGAGCTCTAGGATCTGTGATGTTGTAATCATTTTTCACCTTGGTGTTAAAAACAACAATTTTTTACTGTCTAATCAAATATGTAATTCAATGCACAAATTCTCAACCTGCGCATTCCTGTAGGGTTCACTTTCACTCCACTTCCACTGATAAAGCTCTCCTTTCGAGCTGACAGCCACCAGCTCTGAAAACATTGCTCCGATGCTTACAAACTTCACGCCATCCTGGGGAGAAAATCAGATCAAAATTTGAGGTTCAGAGAGAAATACACAAACGATCTTTGTTGGGCAATGAAAACTGGGTTTGTTTGATGTGCCATTCCATCAATATTAAATCACTTGTCTGTGCTTCTGTGACTGAATCAGCTTTCTTTTTTTTCTGTTTTTAACGGACGATAACAAATAGAAAGAAGGCTCATTTTCAATGAGACATGTGGATTAATAACACATAAATATAGTCTTACACATTTTAAGAAAAATGTACAGTAAAACATTTCAAACATACATGGTTTATTCATTTATTCACCCAAGCACTGGGATCGAACAATCAACCTAGACAGGGTTTCAACAGATTTTGTTTATAAATTAACCATTAGGGGTTGTCCATGTCAGTTCCTGCTTCTATAAGGAGAGGGTCACATAGCTCACAGCAAGTCTTCTAAATTCCATTGTTAAGAATCATATAGTTAAAAAAAAAAAAAAAGGAATGTGATAATGAAAAGCATTACTAGCCTTTTAAACAGTAAGTCTTCATACAAGACTTGACCTCTACGACCATCTGAATGATGGGCTTAACAATACTGTCAACAGTATTCAAACATCAATTACATTGATTAAATTATATGTAGGTCAAACAAAGCGAGGGAACAACAGTATAAAAGGGATGGCGAATTACTAGACCATGTTGTTCATTTTAGCAAGAGAGAAAAAGCCTTTCTTGGCAAGAAGGATGAATTGTTATTGGTAATCAGCAGTAAAATTGATGGAGATTCTGAGATACTTCCTGCTTCTGTTTTTCAAAATAGGGCTAGTTTGTTTTCTTGATAGGCATTTCTGGCTTCTTTGGCTTTTAAACACCCCCCCCACACACACAAAAGCCCTTTATTTTGCAATTTGCACAAAACATTCTCTGTTTCAAAATACTGTAACTTAAATCAATAGATTTGTAGGCTCCTCCTACCTTGTCCGGCCACCACTGAAGCTCCTCTCCCAATGAGACAGGACTTTGAACTGGAATGTTCTTCTTGTCCAAACTGGGCTCACCCTCACGGCTGGTGGAGCCTCGCTCTGTATCGAAAGAGGCCCCATCCAGCCACCGGCGCTCACGTAACCTCAATACAGACTCACGCTCACGCAACAGCTCTGAGTCACGTTCTAAAGGAAGAAGGAGAACTGGTATGCAATAAGGTCACACCAGTGGGATAGAAGTAAGCCACTCTCTGGGAAAGACCCGTCAACAAACTTGTAAGGATAGAGAGAGAGAGATTTTTTTTAGAATCTAATGTAAATCAAAATTGCAGTACTGAAAATTGAGTGAGTCTAAATTATAATGGTGGGTAAGTCAGTCTCCACACTCATGTTAAAATGTGAGGTAGATGAGGAAGTGGATAGACAGAGGGAAAGCATGCATATGGCCTAAGAGTGGGCTAGGTAGGTTTTTAGAACAGACTGCCTTGAAAGGTTCCTGTTAAGACAGGTGGGCCTAGCGGGCCTTTCTCAGAGAGCTCACAGTATTTACTATAGCAAAGCACCATAAAACACCAAACATTTAGAGCTTACAACACCATATAGATAACAAACCCAGAAGCTGAAGAAATAATAACTCTAAATTCCCCTAGCATGTAAGCACAGAGAACATTATACCAGTTGAACAGTAGGGCATACATTTTCATTCTTATCATGTTTTGGAATTTGTAGGTTTGATTTATTTTACATTTATTTCGCATCTTACAACATGGCTACAGTCTTGTCTTTGGAGGCTTTCAAACTTCTTTACCCACAAATATTTACCATCACCAGGGGTACCTCCATAGACCATCCAACACCTTGTTTTACGACACCACAATATAAGACATGAGATGGTGAGTTACCTCTAGAGGATCCAAGGCGGGAGAGTGATGAGCGTCTAAAAGAAGGGTATCCAAAATAACTTATGTCTTCTGAAAACATGGCATCAGCATCAATAATCACGCTGGGATGGGCCGAGTGAATGTCTGCATCCAATAAGGACATCAGGTCCTCTGCTTGGGATTAAGGAAAAAATGAAACAAGGTGAAATAAAACCCTTATGCTGACCCAATGTTTATGTGACTATAGTGAAACCCCCTTGATTTTATCTTTTTTTTTGGGCAAGAGACTGTCTGACAAAGGACAACCTCTGATTGAGTGGAACATATGTGAAAGGATGGCTATTCCAAGGTGCTCGGTGTGTGTAAAATAATGGCATGTAAAGCCCTTGTTGCTGGAATTGCAAGTAGAAGCATATTAATTGTGAAAGAGCTCCTCTCCCAGTGAGACAATGTGCAATAAGTTTTTCATATAAGACGCTGTCTTTTCTGTTCCCATTTCCAGATTTGTGCTTTTTATTTATGTACTTCTTTTTAATCACAAACCTCCAGGGAGATAAGACTCGCTTGCTGTGTCATCTCCGTCATCTCCATCTTCATCATCTCTGCTCAGCAGGTTGTTGACAGCAAGATTGACATCCAAATTGGTTCTCTGGAGCTCCCTAATGATTACATTCCGAGACTTGCCCTGAAGGACTACCTGGGCCTGAGGAGGGAATAAAATAGAACAAGTTATTAACAATTGTGTGACCTGGATAGGATGCCAGGTGTTTTGTATATACACGCAATGTTAGTGTTATAAACTGATTGAGTAATAAAAAGAAAAAAGAAAAACAACACACGCGCAAAACTAAAAACTATTTCAACACTTCACCATAAATGTGTATATTGCCAAGAAACACTAACCTGAGAAATCAGTTCTTCAGGGATGACAGAGGCTGGGATGACTGGTTGAGGCTGGCTACCGAGAAGGCCTGAGCCCCGATCCCTTCCTGTGCGAATGACCCTTGTCTGTCGACGAGAATCACGAGCTGCTGTTGACGACCTGCCTGATGTGCTTCCACCACCCCCTCCTCCTCCACCCCCTCCTCCTCCACTGCTGCCCCCTCCTGCTCCACCT